>JAARMF010000740.1:13122-67391 GCA_022844705.1 Toxascaris leonina | reverse complement strand
CATATGATGTGGTTATGGCATGCAAATTGTCGTGCTTTAAACGACGTCTGAAGCAATGCGATCTTGTGTGTTACGAGCGCCAAATAACTCTCTCAGTGAGAATTCCCGCCTGTCCTCAATGACCACTTTGTAGAACTTGCACGTGAAATGTAATATTATGCGGCAATGAAGTCATTCATTAGTGGACTAATTGAAAACAGGTGAGTGTATTCAGATGGAACAGAAACTTGCGGATTTTCTCATCCCACAGGTGGATATATTTATGTCCATTGGAAACATATACAATGCGTTAGAAGGCAAGGATTCTGAGGGGACATTACCCCTCCAGCCACAAATGTGCCATCACTTGAACTCCACTTTTTTCCCCTTGAAAGAGAGGTGTTGTAAGGAGGCAATCAGCAAATGCATTTCCCATGCTTCGATTGAGCTGATTTTTGAATAGGGCCATTATTTAGCCTTCCGTGTACATTAGCGCAGAAAAAACCGCACATTTATATTGTAATCGAGCTTCTGTGATGAGCATCGGTTGGTTTGCAGGTGGTGCAGGGTACAGTAATGGTAAGTACGAACGTGAGAGCACGAGCGCGTCTCCGTTCGTGGTTCGCAGCCAGTCTGCCAACGTCAACTGCAATTTTGCCGTACCCGTGATGTAGATGTGGATGGCAAGACGGTTTTATCTAGAGGCGTTTACTGCTGATTATGATTTCACGTTGAAAGCTGTACAGTGATCGAGTTAACATACCTACTGTAATTCGCGTGGAAGTGTTGCGGTTATATTTCATGCGCAGAGTGGCCTGAATTTATGCGAACTTTGACCTGTGATGCGGAAGCAGTTTCCAACTGAGCCCCCAGCAAATGGATACTTTAATTTTGCAGACATTTCTTGGACATGATTTCACTTGGCTGAAATATTTCCAATTGTGATGAGTTTAGTGCTCGTAATGCTTTTGTTTATTCTTATTTGTAAGCTTTCCTTTTCTTGCATCCTTCTCTTTTAAAGATACACAAATGGGTTTCAGGAACGCATTGCTTCATTTGTGGTTATACGCTACTGTGTGTAGCGTAATATAATTGCCGCTCAATGGCGGGTCGTATAGGGAAAGCTGATTTGGAGCGACTACGTAAGCTCTTTACAGTGCTTTTTCTATATATTCGTTATTTATGAGTTTGTGTTTACATGCAAATACACACATGCACATGCAACGCTATTCCTAGTTGCATTCATGTGTTCGAAAGTTTCGGCTTTACCTCTTCCTTGAAGTTTTTTGGCAAGCAGCTTAAGATTTGTGGCAAACCAAGATTTTCAGTCAATCTTCCAGGATTTCGAGAAGGCGGGGAGGCTTCCAGCGCTTCGAAAATTTTTAGAGGGTCTGCATATCCCTGGATGCCCTGAAGGGAGTTTACTGCGTCGCGCAACTCGATTCTGCAGTATCGCTAAAGGGGATTGTTTGACGCACCTGCCAGCTATGGTGGTTTACGTTTATGTCGAGAATTGCTGATGGGTCTTCGATCTTCAGATATAGCAGCTAATACGAATCGAGTGTTACGGCTTTTCGCATCCATTGCTATTGCGGCGTTTTTATTTGAATGTTCCCAATGTCGAGGTTACGCCAGAAACGCCCTTTGGGCGTTGCTTATGTGTAAATCTCTGCACATATTCTTTTTCTAGAGAATTTTTGAGGACAACGCCTTCACTCTGAAATCTGCATTCCTGATCTCCTACCTCCCGGAGCAAGATTGTACAATTCAGCTCGAAGTCTTTACACTTAAAAGTTTGTTCCCTGCCCTATCGGACGGAGCTACTGGTGTAACTTCTAGGCCCTCGGTTCCACGCAGCTGCAACAACTATGCGCTGCAGTCCAACTTTCAAGTATCAACCAAGTCACACAGCTTACAAAAAATTTGTTTGCAGCAGTACTTACAGTCATTACTGACAAAAAATCCACCCTGTGGCATTTCAAGTGCTCACTGCCCTCAGATTATCCTAAGAGCACAAACTGGAATTTATTTCTGGTCTCTGAAGGTATTCATATGCTTTCACTGGCATCAAAGGTTTCACTGGTTTTCTGAGTAAAATGCATCCATCCATTAACCGTTTCTCAACACCGAAGCAACCTTTGAAACAGATCCATTACCTGGACAGTTGACAGTGCTCCTTTCCTTGCAGGCATGTGCACTGTGGGAGTGGTGTCAGGCGCACTACATTTCTTGCTGGTTTCGGTGGTTTATTCGCGTGTTCCAGAGCCTTACATGGATGAGATATTTCATTTGAATCAAACGCGAAAGTATTGCATCGGTGATTATAGGTAATCAGCATGTGGTTTGAAAATTTTTGCGGTGGAAAGAAGTTTGATTCGGTACCTTATGACATCGAATAGTCATTAGTATTTCTAAGTGGAATTCACATTACAATTTAACAACGACAGTTGCGTTTTTTAAAACTGACCTCTGTTTCTACTTATGTCCAAATTGTATTTGAAAAAATAAATCATCCTTCTTTAAGAATAAAAACTTTGAGCCCTATGACTTATTGCGCATAGCATGAGTTAGATCACGAGCTTGTTGCGTTTCGACAACCTTTCTAAAACTGAGTATTTTTCAATCCATTTTTTCCCAAAAATTTTTCTTTGCTGTAAACAAGTCCGGAGAACTAAGGTCGTGAGGGCAGTCTCAGTAACTTTTTTCGTAGACCACGAATAGCAGGGAACGTAGAATTCATGGCGAAATGTACGAAGGGTCATAAATTCAAAAGATTTGAAGTGTTGAAGGTTGGCAGCGCATACATTCTGTGTTTGCTCGTGTTCATGCACTGACCGATTCCTCTTTTGCACGAATGCCGCCAAGATTCGCTTTACAAGTCATTTATTCTGTCATATCACATTCATTTATTTTTATGGCCACTTCAGAAACCCCAAGTATTTTACAGTTTCAGGCCGCTATAAAGTGGAATTACTGATACGTTGTCTGTGATGTTAACAGTATTTGCTTGATTAACGCTGAAGGATCGCATAGAGCGTAGGATAAGCGAAACAGCGAGAAGATCACCCTATTTAAAACATTGTGGTGAACCAACTACCCGTTCACGGACGTTTGTTGAGGGTGTGGGCAAATGAACGCTGATGTTCGATGATATGATATATGCTTTCAGAATATGTGAATCTTCTTGTGGGGATTACGTCGAGTAGATTTGACGGACAAATTATTTTTTCTTTTTAAAGCTGCACGTAATTTAGATAATTTTGTTTTGAGCGTAGCTTGTAGTATGTACGCTCAATAATCCCAAAAAAAAACTCGCTTAGGATTGAAAGCAATAAGATGGAGCGTAGATGTATCAGTTTCTGTATTTGCGTATTTGTAGTTGGAATGAGAAGATTACAACTCCACCTGGTACATACATCCTTGCTATGAGTGCATTTTGTGGCCACGAGAGGTTCTTGAATTCGGTGCTATGGCCAATTGGAATTGTTGCCGCGATACGATTCAGGCGTCTCTTCACGCAATCAACACTCACATCGACAGCCGTTGTAGTTATGAGCCTGCCAGTACTCATGCAATCGTCGCTGTTGTTTTATACGGATCTCTGCTCGCTGATAACAGTTCTTTGGGCGCTTTCATTCAACAATGAGCTTGCGTCAGCATTCTTCTTTTCGTTTAGTGTGCTAACGAGGCAAACGAACATTGTTTGGGCGGCAGCCTACGGTGTGTATCACTTGCTCAGACGAGTGGATCCACATTGTCCGCGAAGCGTTTACGTGTCCATTGTTAGCTCGTTTGTACGTCTCTCGCCGTTGGTCTTCTTAGGTGCCGCTTTCCTCATTTTCTTCGTTCTCAATGATTACAGTATCGTGCTAGGTGATCATTCAGCACACCATCCAGCAGCCCACTTTATGCAGCTTTACTATCTGCTTGTGTTCATTTGTTTTAGTGCTGCACCATACATGCTTCTTTCGGGTAATATCTTCGGCGCAGTGCGAAATATCTTGCGTAGGCCATTGCGTAGCCTGCTGTGGTGTATGTGCATCACCATGTGTGTTTTTGCGTTCACAATGGATCACCCTTATTTGCTCGCTGATAACCGCCATTTTACATTCTACATTTGGCGCTGGTGGTTTCGTCGACACTGGATTTGCAAATATATCCTTGTACCTGTGTATCTGGTTGCCGCCGAGGCGATTGCTTACTCAATCTCCCATGTCGCTCGTTTCGTTGTCATCATATATGTCGTGGCAACAGCGGCAGTGCTAGTACCGGCGCGTTTGTTGGAGCCACGCTATTTCATTATCCCTTTTGTTTTATGGCGCCTTAGTGTGCGC
Organism: Toxascaris leonina; assembly: GCA_022844705.1. Lineage (NCBI taxonomy): Eukaryota > Metazoa > Nematoda > Chromadorea > Rhabditida > Ascarididae > Toxascaris > Toxascaris leonina. Next base: position 63,078 of record JAARMF010000740.1, on the reverse strand, counting down.
GAGGAGAGATTTGGAATAGTGCTGCTGGAATTGATTTATCATGCTTGCATTAATTCTTTAGTTCTACATCTTTTTCTTCACAAACCATTTGAATGGGTCACTGAACCGGGTGCTAAGCAACGCTTTATGTGGTAGCAGTTGCACGTGAGGTTGCAATGGTCATGTGCATTGTTTATCGACTTTTGGTTTGCGGGGCCTCCATTTCCTGATTGTTCAGTACATGAGACTGTCATGGATCGGTCGGTGCTCGTTGTCCGAGCCAACGGTGGATCCTTCTTGAGGTAAAGAGAGGTATGGAATTGTTTAATCATGCTGATAGTTGTTTAAGCTTTTGCTGCGTGAACTAGTTTGGTAATTTCGTATCCTTGTGTACGCGTGTGCCATAGGGGCTAGCTCAGCACGTAATCACAGACTTTTCTCGGTCAAAAGCTTTCTTGAACCACATTTCAATATCAGTCTTCACCTAGTCGCGTTTCATACTTCCTCTTTGCCACGGATTTAGATGAGTTGCATTCCTGCATCCGGTTATTGCTCTTGTCTTCAACTTCATTAAACGTTTTCTCTGGACATTTGTACTCAGGTTTTACCTCGATTAATTTTATATAAAGTGATTTAGGTCCTTATGCACAGATTTCACAAGCTGATTCCCATGATCGCTCAAGTTTATCGGAACATCGACAAAATGCGACAACTCCAACCCCTATCCTGATGAAGCCGAAAGCTGACACTTCGAGCCTTTGGTTCTAATCTCACAGAAGAGGAGTCATTTCTTGCTGACTCCAGGTTCGGAAGGAGGAGTCAGCTCCTCCACTTCTCTCTTCAAGCATAGTCGATTCTGAGGTGACCATTTTCTGACTTTACCTCTAAGGCTCAACCGTAGTGAATTCTGCTGCTGCTTGTCAGTGAGAAATGCTAGAAACGCTACATGGAAGGCATAGTCTAATCACAGTACGCAGCTAAATCGTGCAGAATCGCTCCTTCATGCAACAAGATCTCTGTGGCCCGCCCTGCATTGATGATAAGTTGAGGTGCTGTCGTTCAAATATGCGTTAAGGTTGTAAATTCCTCGAAAATTTTTATCTCATGGCGGAAGTACAGAAATTGTCTTAGCTACTATGGATGAAAGATGCGGCATTTCCATACAAAACCAATGAACTTCACGGGTAGTGTGAAAGGGATTTAGACGTTGTGGGATTGGTAGCTGGAAGGGCGAAGCCTGAAGTGAAAAAACAGCTTTCGAATAATTTTCAAACAGCTTTCGAAAGCGATGGTTATGAGAGGCCAGCCAGCTGAATCAACACAACTGCAGACGATTCAAGAGTGATTGTCGTAGCAATGATATAGTGATCCGATGCTCGTGTTAGTAAAGATCAATAGTAACACTCAGTGCCGGTGAGAACCTAGAAGCGGAAAGCAGCTGGTCATCAAGATGATTCGGGACGGACTCGCATTTGCATAACTCGACGAAAGCAGCATTTGATAAAAAAGGTTGTGTTTTATGATGAAGGAAGTAAAGAACCATACATTTTGCCGAGATAATTGATCAAAGAAACAACGAAAACACCTGCAACCATAAAAAGGACGTGCAGCCATGCGTTTAAACCCCGGAAAGAATATAAAAAGAGATCGTAAGGAATGCAGACATGAATATGTGGGAAATTTGCAAAAATTAAGTAGAACTGCGGAGCGAGTAACGCAGCCAGATCGGATTGCTCCAAGTGCCACTTAAAACATGTGAAGTTACCTCATGCGGTAATAGTGAATTCCAAAGCGGAACAACACAGAAGACAAATGAATTAAGCATATCAGTTTAGTTCGCCTACTTCCTCTCAATTCGAGCGTGCAGCCTCGACCTCAATGCAATCTTTGCATATGAGAAAATATTCTCGAACAGAGATCCAGACAAAACTTTAGCAATCCTGAAGCATAAATGTGGGTGGAACTGAGCTCTGCGATACCACAGAATCTGATAGTTCCAAATAGGCTGGTTATATGAGTCGTTGTTATCTGCGTGCAGCTTGGGAGGGCAACACTTTGAAGGCATGTGGGGGTGCAGAACTCTAGCCTTCAAGATCCATTCACGTTACGTAAACTGATCCGCTGGTATATTGCAAACCGGTGGTACTTAAATTCTAAGCATCATAGGGGACGGAAGGGGACGGATTTTGGGTCATAGGTGAGAGATGCGCATAGTACATTACCAAGGAGGGTAGTAGATGTCATTAAATGTTCCGCCAAAAAATTGGGAATAGGGACTTTCGGGGACCTCTGCTCCACGCTTTGTCCTTGTGCACATCCCCAAGGGTTTCCGGATTGACTGTACGTCGAATAACAGCATAGTTCAAACGAGTGAGGACGACTTAGTTGTCTCGGATTAGTAGAACCGATGTTGAGATGCTTTACTGATGACACCACTATAATTAGCGCAAAACATAGTGCTACCTGCTACTCAATCCAGTACAACGCTGTTTCATCTTAATCTGTCGCCAGTCGCCACTTGTACAGTCAGCGAACCCAATACTGCCAATACCCCTAATGTGGGTGATAGTAATAATAACCCGTAGTTCTGTTACCGAAATCACTATTACTGTTGGCATGACTGTTAGTCCGCAATTGTAATATTTAGTACTATCAGCAACAGCAGGAAGTTACTAATACTGACTACTACTGAAGGTGGCTAATTGTAGTTGAAGGTACCATTAAATAGCGGTAGCAACGGCAGGGACCCCGGCTGCAAAAGATAGACACCAGTTTCCCACCTCGACTTCTCTCGGAGCAGTCAGGGAACTCCCGGGCTTACCTCAATAGTCAACAAGGGTCTATTCCGCGAAAACTCCGCTTTCTGCCACCACTGCTTATAACCGAGCAACTCGGTCTGCAATGTGTAGACGTTGCGTGGCCCGCTTAACTCTTTCGCTCCGAGTTGCCAATAAGTACATGTTACTGAAATGCAGTTAATTTCATTCAGGCCATAAGTCTATTCTACTGTTTTCAAGTGTGACTGCGCCGTGTTGTGCAGGGTGCTTCGTACCCATAATCGCATGTTTCCAAGCACGTTAGAACAACGAAACTTTATTACACTTAAATACGACTTCCATCAACCTCAATACACTTCAACATCGAACCCTCAAATTCTCTGACGTTGACATATACAAAAATAACCACACCATATACAAACACAAAAAAAACTTGTCCCATTTTGGGTACTTCTGGAGCACCTTATATTTGTCGATGTGCTGTGATGATGTCCCTCTCAAATTTTAACCAGCGTGAAAGTACAGCATATCTTATTTATCATCACGTTAAACATTCGTTGATCAATTTTTAAGCAAATGGCGATTTATAAGTTTATGAATGTGACTTGGCAACGCCAAGATGCATCGAGATGGCTGAACACCACATCCCGATTTGCTGATATATCATGTCCGGGAATTTCCTAGAAAAAGGGATCGGCTGCGAGCGATCTAATATTTCCTCTACTGATCACACCTCTATCCACTTTTCAGATACCGTGTAATGCGAAACTCATCAACGATAAATTGAACTGCCACAAATTTGAAGATTTGAACAGGTGCGCGAGCCGCGTTTCTTCCATCGACGGAAATATAGGGATAGTGTGAGGCAGTAGAAAGCTGAGGCGGTCACAAAAACGAAGTGTGAACTTTGTTAGTGAGGTCGACGAAGAAGTAGACTTGACGTTAATAGCACACGAAAATGTTGATTTTATAAAAAAGGCACTGCGACATAAGAACTTAGCGTGAGAACGTGGTAAAAGAGACAACAGAACAAACGCAAATTTAAATTATTGTACAAACGATCATATGCAAATGTAACAAGTGATTTAAAAAACCCATGAGATGTGAGCTTCATGATTTCTGGATGTGAAGAAGCGCATCTCGGCGACTTCATACAGCTTTTATGATAAAAATGAATGGAAAGTGACCGGTTGAATTTCTACCGTATGGCGTATTGGTTTGATAAACAGAAGCGCATTCTGGAAACACTGCCTGTTTACTCAGGAAGGAACGGGGCAGGAAGCCACTTGGAACCTCAGTCAACAGCTGAACCATCATCGTGTCTAAAGTAAACGCAGAAACCGACAACTTTTGAATTTGTAATAACCACATAGCGCTCTTTTCTGCAAACGAACTTTCTTCAACGGAGCCATCGGCAAAAGCTTTTTCATACTTCAGTACAAAACTCGAAAGGCCCTACCCATTCAAACAAAGATAGAGCATTATGCAGTGCTTCCAGCAACAACCCAATAACTTCCTTTAGCATCGGCTTCTCAAGAAAAAAGCCTTCTGTAATGTAACGGGTGTACCCGGTAATACGCTGTTTTCTAATTCACATAAGCATCCAAATCCCCTTTCGTACATTGAGCAAATCTCTAGGGATAATAAGCAAGTGAGTAAGTCACACAGTGCTTGACTATGAGTAGACGGATATTTGATCGACAAGTGAGTCAAGCGACGCGAGACTGGCCGCTTTTGATCCGATGCACATCGTGTACTGCGCCTCCGGCATGGAGTCTGCACACCGCACTGCGTGATAGATGTGTACTAGACCAGGGTCGGGTGCCCTCATCACTCGCAACGGTGAACGTACACACTTCTCGAACAGATCCACATCCTCCATTCCCCAACCCTGCAATAATATACTCCCGATAAATTCAGTGTCAACTATATTTTACGAAAGCTGAAAGTGGCAAATAAATGGTATTATGGTAAATAAGTGGACATTTCTGCTAGTGAAAGTTCAAAATTTGACACCTCCGACACTGAACGAACACCGGTAACCTCCATTGCACTGAAGCGATTCTTTGACTACAGCGAGTGCACACTAATCCACAGCTCCTTATGGTTTTAAAATCATCACACAGAGGAGGAAACATGAAAAACGTTCAAAAATCCGTTGCCCTTATGCCCAACGCACAAACCATTGACGACCTCTTCAAACAAAAACTAATTTGTCAATAACATCACCTTCACCATCAGCATTCTCATTCTGTTCGAATTTCAGCATGTTTTACGCCTGCGGCAACTTAAAGAAGAACCTACTTGGAACTTGTTTGCACACATACAAGTACTTCTCACTGATGCATATAAACAGTGCACAACAAGGTAAGGGTTCATAAAAATATTTTATGGTCACTGATGTAACTGATACTGGGAACCTTCGTTTAAACTAACATGTCTATATGAAACAACCCAAAAACGGAGAAATGTGATGAGGGAACCTTCCCGGAAATAACAAATCTGTGGCTACCTGTCTTCACCTTCATAAAATGCGGAGAAAAGAAAGCGAACCTTTATATTCACATTCAACCCACCCACTAGGTCGAGATCAGCACGATAAAGCGAAACTAAGCCGAAACCGAAGTGACGAAAATAGCCTCGTCGACGACCGTAATGAAAAGCGTCTGAGAGAAGTCGGTCATTGTCCGACCACATTTCGGGAGAATATTCGCTGAACACTATCGGAAAATATACCTGGAACTACTATTAATTTGAATACTGGGAAAACAGTCGTCAATGATCATAGAAAGATCTCATCAATCGTAAAAATGGTTAGGAATGCGAACTTTTTGTGCTCTCAGTGCTGCTCATTCTGCTCGCGAATGCAACAGCTGATAGTCCGATATGCTCGAAATAGAGAAAACTTGCATGTTTCAGCTTAATGCAATTCCCAAATTTGTCTAATACTATGGCAATTACTAAAATCAGATTTGCATCAAATATGTTGGAAAATTGTCGGTGTCGGTGGGCGGTTGCTGAGCGGTCGTGTTTCCTGCCGATCAGCTCGACGTGGTGGAAGGGTCGCGAAAGGACCGTCAGATATGACGGTCGCCTGCGATTATGCAGAATAAGCAGGCGTGAACCAACCGACGGCGAAATTCATCAGGGTGTGACTGGGGTTGGCGGTGGCGCGCCAACACTTAAAAAATGGTCACATTACCCAATGACGGTTTCGCATCACGGCGAGTACGATCCGCCGAAAAAGATCGCAGCCCCTGCTGCCTTGCAGGTACTTCGTGGAAGAAGAAAGGCTAGGAGAAGGAAACTCCGAATAACCGAAACCTACGTCGCCAGCAGGCCGGCCACCAGGCGATGTACCACTGGCCACGGCAATATGGAAAGCAAGAACGCGGCAGACTGCCAACAAGATGGGGTTTCGACTTCTACATGGCACTGCTAGGACGCGGCGAGTTCAGGATCGAGAAAGATGGAAAAATTGCCAGCTGCATCGATGGAGACAACGACGAAATCGATGAAATCACAGCTGTTCAATGTGATCAATGTGATCATTTGTAAGCGGTGAAAAGGCCTGCTCGCCTGGCCAGCGGGGTGGCGTCACTTATTGGCTACAACAATGCAAAACCACGGGTCTCAGTACCCTAATGGAAGCGCATTGTGACCGGCAGCGTCATCGACGCTCGATAGTCCGGTCAATTAAGTGATCAAGTGATGTTGGAAAAAAGTGACTTGCAGCTAGTTTGTTGTGAGTCGTGCCGCGATTACTGTTACGTTCAAAAGTATTTGTTGATTAGTTGACCCAACTGCTAAATGAACTTTGACTGGGATGAATCGAGTGGTCGATGCACACAACTGCCACATAGAATGCCCAAGCTCTCTTCCTTTCCCCCATTTCAATATTTGAGTCGTCGTAGCAGAAGAGCACAAGTTCGGGCTCAGCCAAATTTCTCACATGGAGAACGACTCCAGTTGAAATGAGTAACGAAATTGGCTACAGAAAACAACAATGGCCGGTAAGGTAGAGGTGCGAATTTACATAAACACTCAAGTAATATGAAACCTGAGCTCCACGAATTGTATTCAAACGAATACGATCCAAGGTTTCACATGTGAACAACATGTCCACGTCGGTGAAAAACATGAGCGAATCTGGCGTCAAAGCAGCTGCTCCACGGGCTAATGCAACGCCCCGACTAAATGGTGCGTGTCCCATCTCAATGACCTATAAACGAGCTGCGTTAAAAAAAAAAACGTCAACAGTGATGATTATTTATCATTTCTTATATACCCCAGCATAAAAAATGCTCGTAGGACGAAATGAACGTAGAAAATGGCAAAATATATGAATGATAGTACAAGATAAAATATAAAAATCCAAGCGCACTCGTCTCAAGAAAATTAGAAAATTCCATTGCTTTTATGACATGGTATTGGAATTCTGTGCACTAAGGTTAGCGTTCTCCGTATTAACATATAGCCGGAAACTTGCAGAAAAAAGTCGTATGCTAGGTGCTGCAGCTCTTTTTCTGCAAACTTCCTGATCAAGTTTATCACATTTTATCAAGAATGGACATCATGGCACAATAAACTGATAAGATTTATTGGATACGTTTGTAGCGCTGATTATTTACATTATTTATTCGCATGCTCAAAATGCTGTTCAGATACTATAAACATTTCAGAGGCACCATTTCTAAAGAAAATTTGCACGACTATGGAACGAAGATGGTGTATTTCCAGCAATTATTCATTCAAAAAATTAAATGGCCGCACTAAAGCATGAACAGTGTTGTACGAGAATAAAGTCATTTCGTCGAAAATATAACACATCTGTAAAATTGATGCGTTTCAGGATTATGCGCGTAGGCACAAAACGCAATCGTATTCTTTACAATCGATACCAAGAGAGTAAGTCCGTTAACGCAGAGTTCATCTGAAAAGCTCAATGAAAAAACTCAAGCAGAATATTCCGAACCTGCACATCGATGTCACTTCGGAGTTCCCTCAACGTCGCAGAAATAGCCGAATCTTCTTCAGGACTCGAGGTGAAGAGCACAACGACCAAAGAAAACCGATTTCTATCTTGACAAACGTTGCGCAGGTGGTCCGCGAACCTGAACTTCTAATGGGATTCAAAGAAATTCCTCATTTGATCAGCTAATCAAACCCAAAACAGAAAACATGCTTGTAAGAGATGCCATATTTAATACATCTCATGCACAAGGCAATATCATGGAGGACAAATGTTTTAAAGGAAGATGGCGTTGGCAATGAGTCTATTTTTGCAAAAAAAGAACGGTGTTTTAGCTGTTAGGCAAGACAGCTTTCTTAAAATTTGACCTGGGAGGGTAAAATTTCGGATATAGCCAGATTAATTCAGTATTTTATGACATCACGGAACAACGCTGAGGTGGTGCAGCAGTAGCATACCACGTCTGTGGTGCCGAGTGATCGTGGCTCATCTCCGGATAGTGCCATTTTTCCACTCTCGAAAGTTCAGAATTATTGCTTGAATTTTTATAAATTCTCAAATGCACGCGGAACCAAGCAGAGTTCAAGGGGGTGGCAATCCCCCTTGCAGGGGGTACAGGGGAGCGCCCCTGATCCTTCCCACAACTACTGAAATAATCCCTATATAATCAACGGAAAAGAATTTTGATGGGCCCTATCTCGGGAAAGATCCAATCGATCAAGCGGAAATTTAGTTTTTCCAATTCAGCTTCTGATGCTTTATTAGGTCGTATACAAGGTGTTCAAATTGGCGAGATTGGAAGAAACCGGATTCGATTGGCCCAAAATCCTAAAATCTCGATCTTCGTGACTTTAGGAGTCTTCGATCTCGGCTACCGTTTGACAGAGGCATACATTTCTCAGGTTTCGATACTGCTCGCTGAGATCTCTTGAAAGGTTTTTAAATCATTTTGGCGCAGTTATTTAAAGCCGAGATATGGCATCCCAAACTTGACAACTTTTCGATCATTGAGGCACGCGGAAATTTTCGAAAAATATTATTCACCATCAACTTCCGTGATTTTGGTAACACACGATAGAACTCGATAGGCTGATTATAAATGTCTACAGCACTCATGCTTTTCTTCCATAGCTGAGGAAAAAGGAGCCACCAAATGAATCAATTTCTGCATGAACGTGCTGGAATGTACGTTCATAGCGCCGTATCTCTGCAACGACCTAACCAACCGGATTAGGGTTTATCTTATTCAGTTCAGCTTCCGATGCGCTATCGAAAGGCGCATGAAATGCCGTTATGGGCCTTTAACTCCGGTTCCACTTGCCAAAAATCGTGAAATTTCGATTTTTGAGATTTTGATGGCTCTCGATCTCGGCTCCTGTTTGAGATGCGTGTCTGCTCTCTTCGGACTATCAAGACAGCTAGCCGAGATCTTCTAGAAGTTCTCGACTCACGTCGACATATTAATTCGGAGTTAAGATATAGGACCCCAAAAATCGCAATTTTTTGACGAAATTTCCCAAAAATACTTCTGTCGTTGACTTCGATCATTCTGAATTCAGTAGATAGACCTCGATGAGCTGATCATAGATGTATGCAATACGGACAGCTTTTTTGAGGAAACAGAGACTGCCAAATCAGGGAGTTTTTATACAAATGCACTGAAAGGATATTTGTGGGGCCCTATCTCAGCAACGGATGAAGCCATGTAGATGTAGTTGGTTCCTTGTACTCCTCTCGGGGGACAAATTTAACGATATGGAAATCAAGCCAAAGTACTCCTAAACTGAAAAGTTACCAGGGATGCACATTCTCACATTATGCGTATCACCGCTCCATGCAAGGCCAAGGTATGGGCATATGCGACGCAGCGGGTTGCGCTCTATGTCCATCGCTCCGCGCAACGAGCGAACTGCTCAGGTTTCCGTTACTTTTATCTTATGAAGCTCTAAATTCCCCTTTTAACGTGCAAAATTCCGATCCGCAATTGCACACAGATTCAAGCAGGGGTTCAAGGGAGCATCAACCCTCCTTGCGAGGGGTACAAGAGCGAAGCCCGGTGACCATTATAGCAGAAATGAAACAAACCATATAAAGTCAGTACGCTCATTTCCTTTCTTCTTCCTCTTCACTTCTTTCTGCGCTGTTTCCTACTTTATTTTCTTACTTCCTTCTGCGATATTTTGATGACCTAAGTACCGGTCGACTCCGTAGGATATGGGGTAGAGTGTGATATACATAACTTCGTGTAAAACGCCGGCACTTCAAAACAAAAGGTCATCCACTATATCGCTCGCTGCCTAAGTCACATGAACCCGTCATTCCTGATTTGCTTGATCGAAAACGATAAGAATACAGTGGTACTGCACGATCGATAAGACGTTTTTATGTTTCAATTCCTCTAATATAGTGAGTCCTTCCGTGTTTCTTAGACATAGGAATAATTGGTCATAGATTCCTAAATGAAAACAGTTCCTCATCCTTTAGGGACTATTTTGATGACTCAGAAATTTTAGAAAGGGCCAATTTGCATACGGAAATATAAGAAGAAGAGAAGCAAATACCGCCTGAATGTATCAGCACGAGCAGAAAGCGGAAGAATGATGAAAATGTGAGATTGTTGTGGTGGAAGAGCAACTTTTGACCAGTCGACTTCTTCGCTGCTGTTCACTGTGCGCAACCTGATTATCTTATCAGTACGCTGTCGAAGTGTTTCCCTTAGCGCAGCATCGGATGTCACTTCTAGAGAGCCAAACGTTTGCTGCACATAAGCATGACGTCGGACAGACAGCGTCGCTCTAAAGCACACACTTCAGATAAGCATATCTGACTATAGACCAACAGCGATATGCACCCCTTCATCATTATAAAACCAATTCACTTGCCTTCAATAACGATACTCAGCCTAATTGTGCCATCCCAAAACTTCAATTATCCGTTGACTACGATGAATGAAATGAAACTTTAAAGTGAAGCTTCCTCTTTTCTAACATCTGAACACATTTCTTTGATTAGATTATCAAACACTCTCATCATTACTCTTCTTGACTCTGCTTGGATAAAGATTTTATAATGTCAAAGAAAAGTGGAAAGTTTATTAATGGGGGCAGAAACCTCCACTCTTTAGTCAAAATACAGAAGCAGGCTCCTCAATCAAAAGATTTCTTCCAAACACACAATAGTAGAGATAAGTTTACTTTCTCTAAACAATTCCCTCTTCGCCAGGCTTATTTCAAGACAAACCTGTGCGGTGGTCTAAACTTCTTAAACCAAAGGATCATGTCCAAGACGTAGTCGACTCCGAATCGAGGTTCAACTCGCATATATCCATATTGGATGTTCTGGAATTGCAATACACGACCGCGCTGACGTGCATTCGAATTGAACTCGTCGAAGAGCTGAAATGTCTTTTTCAAAACAACAAATGGCAGAACAAAAAATGCCGTTTTTAAGAACAGGAAAAAAAGCAAAGCAAACAATGCTCGGATGCCAAAAATTACATCTGCACATAAAAATTCTGCCAGTATATTCAAGTTTATATAGCGAGATGATGGAAGGGTTGTGTTATTTTTCTTGGGCACTTCAACACTAAATGACGCTTAGGAAAGACGAATGGATGCTACTTTTCCATTATTTCTTTATGAAATATCCACAATCGTGCACTAGCACCAAGATAAACTTAAGTAGTCCCCAGCGAATCGCTCCGATCTACTACAAAATGCCACAAGCATTGGAAGCTGTTGACGACCTCAACCAGAATAATGCAACGTCTTTTGCAATCGGCTGTCTCATTTTCAACCAACTGCCCATATAAAGTATACTGACCATTCTGAACATAAATACGATGATGCAACTAAACAGAATATTTTCAATAAAATAGAGATCGTTTTTGATAGTAAGAACATCAGAGGTATGCTCTACACTTCGGAATTTCAATTCCGAATGACGTGATCCAAATAGAAAGAACTCTCTTCAGCGCTAAATTCAAACTGAGGACATCAACAAATGACCTTCCTGACACGACACAATTATAGGCTTGATATAACTAAGGTTGCTCAGGGGGAACTTACTTGAGTCACGACGTCACCAATAGCCGTACGAATGCTGAGGTCAACTGTATGTCGTGGACAGTTGACCTGGTCGGTACAGAATAGAATACTGTTCGAAGAGATGAAATCCCAATGCCTGAGATCACGGGTTGTATTCGCGACGTGTCTTGTAAGGGATGGGGATTTTGTAATTGGGAGATCGCCGACAAGCGCTACACGTCTCGACCTCAACGCTGTAAGTCTTAGCGCTCGATTATGCGCATGCATGCGACGCATTATTGACGGTCGCTTGATAGGATGCAGCGTGATCGCTCGCCGTAGTTCCCAAATACCGCCCTCATAGGCATGTGGTACCGTCTGGTTATTGTGGAAGAGGGTGCGCATCTCGTAGTTCCATGTGCATGCTACGCCTACGTGCTTACGAATGCACCTGAAAGTCCCGTGATCATGATAAACGCAACCTTATACTTTCAATCAACGGATATCATCAAATGCGTCAGCCAATGTCGGTTGTATTAAAAATCGTAAGCTGATCAATATGTTTCTAGGCGTTAAGTTTTCTTATTAATGATCGAATTAGAGATTTGTGACAAACAACCCGTTCAAGCAATACTATGGATGATAACAGGACCAGCGTTGGGCTAGTTGGACGGTTGCTGAGCGGTCGTGTTTCGCTCAGCTCGATGCAGTGATGGATTGGAGAACGGCCACCAGATATGACGATTACCTGCTAACACGTTGAATAAGCAGGGGCGAACCAACCGACGGCGAAATTCGTCAGGGTGTGACTGAGGTTGACGGTGGCACGCCAACACTTAAAAAAATGGTCACAATACCCAACGACAGTTTCGCATCACGGCGAGTACGACCAGCCGAAAAAGATCGCAGCCCCTACTTCCTTGCAGGTACTTCGTGGAAGAAGGGCTAAGAGAAGGAAACTCGAATAACCGAAACCTACGTCGCCGGCAGGCCGGCCACCAGACGATGTGCTACCGGCTACAGCAATATAGAAAGTAAGATCCATTGCGACGTCTATATGGCATTGCTTGGACGCAGCGAGCTCAGGATCGCGAAAGATGAAGAAATTATCAGCTGCATCAATACAGAGAACGATGAAATCGATGAAATCACAGCTGTTCAAGGTATTCAAGGTGAGATAATAGGACCAGTGATTTGAGAATGACAAGGGTGAACACTGATGCAGGGAAAGCGAAATAACATTCCCTTTGAAATGCAGCATTTCTTTCTTCAGCTAACACCTTTCTTTTCAAGCGGGCATGATGGAAGGAAAGCAATAAGTGGGAGTATTTGAAGAGAGGGAAGGGGTGATTTGCCGCCTCCATCCTGTCCTGTCAGCCTTCCATCGATTCGGGCAATGGCTTCACCTCTCAATTTTCTTCCGAAGATGAACTGGAAACGTGGGCTTTTCGTGCCCAATTTTGTTTAAATGTTGAATGTATTTTGAATGTTGAGCAGTGCATGACACTCTTTGAACAAATGAACCAATTTCAACTATTCATTAAGTTGTTTTATGGGCAACTTTTTGCTGTCTGCCTGTTTTGTTCACGCACTGATGGTGAGGCTGGGAGAAGTGGTGAGGCTATAGCGCAGCGAAGAAAGGAAAGAAAGATGATTTGATGAGAAATGAAGCAAATGCTTTCTCTTCGCGCTAAGAAAGGGAGGGGTGCGAGCAATCATTTACCCCTAGTAAGAATGCAATGTACCGGCCCAATTCAACGTCTTCGTGAGTTGTTAACATTTCGGTCAAACAGGATCGTAAATATGGAGCAACAACACGCAGCGTTTCGCGTGACATCACCACACCAGGCCCACCCATACAATAGTTATCCTGTTGACCGAGAGCCAGCTGCCCATATTCGGCCGAGTTGCCGAGTCCAGCCTGACCCAGAAGCTGCGCCTTATCGGAATCCAGAGACCTAAAACTTCTTCACATTGCTTACAATCAGTACTATGCTCGCACATATTACATCCTCATATATTTTTCAAATCTGTGAGCATAGGCGGAACAGGGTGGAGATCGCCAAGCGGAGACGGCGAAACAACGAACGTGGGCAGTGAGGGAAATAATTAAATAATTGGAAACCGGAAAAATAATTAAATAATGAAAATAAAGAAAGTAGTCAAAAGTGAAACGACTAATAAGTGAAACGATCACAATTATAAACAGGAGTGAACAGAGGAGAATAAATCTGTGGAAACATCTTGCAGAAGAAAACTATTAGAAACGAGCAGTAGAATGGCCACATTAAAGACCCCAAATTTGATCGCCGAATTAGCAGTACTACCGACAGGTTTAGTACGCTAATGGAACTGAAAACGTTGAGTTCAGTAGAAGCCAATAGCCATCACCATCGCTTCATGCTTTTCAACATTTCATTATGCTGCCCATATTTCGAAGCCCTTTACTTTACATTCTGCCATCCAATTGCACTCTTTGAACTATATAACAACGTGGAATGTACAACTACCGTTCGCTACTTTCGCTCTTTTAAATTTTATTGAATTGGGAGTGAAATTACCACACTTCAAACTGTCAAGACTTCAAAGGTTACGTAGTGGGAAATCTTTCAAGTGAATATCACACTCGTGAACTATTCCACAACGAAGGTAACTCACCTTAAGAGATGTTCCAGCTTGTCACCGCGGACATACAGATCGTCATCGGCGCGCATAAACCAATCAAAGTCATTCAGCTGAAACACTGAGGCAAACAGATGCAACGAACTCATTTCAAAGACAGCAAGGAAGTGACTGCAATTACGCGATGCAACGCTGCAAAAGTGCTCTCAAGCGCTTTTCTTCTAAAAGGCCGCATCGTCGAACAGCCAACGCGGTCAACAAACAACGAACTACTTTCTTTTCTTTCCTGAGATGCATATTTCTTGAAGCAGTCGGCAAACAACAGTCATTACAAGTCGACTAGCTCAAATGGCTTCCAATTCAGACTTTAGAATAACATTAAAAAGTATCTCTTGTGATGGCAATTCATGTGTGTAAAACAACATTACCGACGAGCGATTTAACATGCCACTTCCTTTGAACAAGCTGGGGCAAGGTGATATTTGCTGGGGCAAAGCAATGTTTCTTTCAGCAGGGCCAAGCTCACGAATAACGTTTATTATCACATGAAATACATTCACAGGAGCGCTTAAAATGAATCGCTTTGAAGAGGTGATTGTCAAAGATGTAGAAAACCGGTATTTGCATCAGAAATGAGGGCTGGAATTGATCTACTGACCGTTCGATGGTTTGAAAAAATTCTAGAGGCATTCAAACAGTCATGATGTTGCTATGAATTATTCTGACAGTTACTGTTCAATAAGAGAACAAGCATACGTGATTGTCGGCCATCCATTTCAGCATTGCGAACGATTTCTTTTGCGGGGGATAAATGTCATTCACGCCCTTCAATTGTACCAAAGGCATGCCATCATGGACGGTTTTCGTATGTTCAGCGACAAAGAAGAGTACCTGTAAGCTGCTTCTTTGATTGAGTGCCAGATGGGGTTTCAGTTATCAACATTAATACCGCTGCGTTTAATTTCGAACAAGAAAACGCTTGTGTAAAAAAAAAGACGAACAACTGTATTTATTCGCCCCGAGGAGGATGACACTCACCTCACAGCCGGAAGAGGACATTGCCAAGTTGCAGACGGAAGAATGCGTTCCGGAAGGAATGCGGAGATCTCGTTGACGAAAGTCAAATTCCAATTAGCATATATGGTCTTACAAGAATAACTGTCACAAACCAATCGCGTTATGCACGCGCAACACATTTTCGTCTTTGTTTTTACCTCAATGTGAATTGATGCAAAGTTTTAATGCAAGACGAAACTCTGATGTACTTTTGAAAAGAAGCACTAAGCACTTTTGATTTTTTGTCTGATGAAATCAACTCGGGGATGTAGAATCAGCAGAGGAGCAAGAAAATGTGTCGGGCGTCGAGGACAAACTCTTTTATTTTCAAAGATGCCAAAACGTATTAACGCAAATATTGTGAAGTGAAAAAAAAGAGGCAAAAGTGTACGATTCAGCAAAGCCGAGGAAGTGAAAACATCAGCTAGGGTGGGAAACGAATGACCGAGTAGAGACCTTTTTACAAAAACTGAAAGAGTAAAAATAGCATCAACGCATAATGGTCCACCTTTTGGGTGAAGGCATATATGCATTGAAATCCAGCCCCAGGATCTGTTCACTCAGAGAGATCGATGTTGCTTAAGAGACCAACAGCCTAGGTCACCTGAAGGAAACTTTCATCTCTGACGCGATAGAAGAATGAAATATTCGGATATTTCAACAGAAACGATTGAAGCGCACTCATTCCCTCAATATCGCAAAAGTACAGCTGAGAAAGGAAGCACAGTGGGAAAACCATAGCTAGACCAACGAAGAGTACACATAGACTAAGCGAAAGAAGTTGTAAAAGCACACTTTGCCAGGAATGTGTTGACCCCACGTTCTCCAGACGTTATATGCTCGAGTGTCCACGTATTTCGCCGCAGTCATAACGCCCACGAGTAATAAACGCGGCTCTTTCGCCTGAAAATGAATAACTGAACATATCGAAAGAAGAGCATTCACCTGCAAACAAAGGCAGGCTCAAATGTTGAGTTTGACAACATTTTGAGTTGTAAAATTCTGAGAAAAGAGCAAAACCTGTGTGACGAATGGAATATGTGCATAATAATTTTTGTACAGTCACATAATACTGCGAAGTAACACATGCAACGATGCTTAGAATTTTGTTTATTCCTTATAAAAGCAAGTAGGGCATTTGCCACGTGTAACAATGCAGCGAAGCTTTTGTCGATAGCACTGCGGGTCATTTTCAACGTTTGCAAATAAGAGCTTCTCCTCCCGTTGTGCACCATTCTCAATGAACTTAAATCAAACCCTCATAAACTATTTATGAAACGAAGGTCGAGAACTGAGCTCGAAGTTGAAGTTGGACTGGAACTTTGTTTGTGGGTGCCGCGATCTTGTGGTTTTCTTTTTTTTTTTTTTGCTGGTGGCCTGAATTCAGAAAGGACTGAGTTGAAAGCAGAGGACGCTTTTTAAGCATCCGATGCATAATCACATACATCAGTCGCTCGTTGGTGAAGAAAATTAGTTTTACTTTGTACCGTTTCAAGATCCAACACTAAGGATGCCAATGAAATACAATGAAGTGAGAAATTAGCTCAAACGTCTAGCTTGGCAACATATGTAGTAAGTGCCGAAATGTGAGGCTCTTTCTTGAGGTTTTTTGCGCAAATGTCGATTTCACTCACAACACAACGACAAAGCGTGTATTGTGTCACTCTGAAGCTGCACACTTGTCCATGGCCATCACTCATGTTATATTCAGTGTACTCGCATTTCACATCGCCAACCAGCATTTGTTTATTGTGCCCAAGAGTGCAGCAATGAAGTTGCTAATGAGCATTTTCAGCCAAACAGGAAGCTTAGGCGACTGCTAACGTTTAAATGCCTAAATGGTATGAAGCAAGCCGAAACGAGCCTGATTGACAACACCATCGCAATAGGATGTGTGAGGCATCCTGCGTACCGTCGACAACATCAACGTACCCGTCATTCCAAATACAATCCCAAACAGGCAAACAAGCGCCGAACGAGAGATACGCAAACGTCCTTTGCGCCAAAACATCACTGCTGCAAGAACACCTCAATTCCCACAATTTCATTCAAGAAACGAGAATTTCACTCGCAAAACCTCCAAAAAAACCTCATAACTTTCTGAAATCAAGCACCATTACCATGACCAACCAGTTTTATAGGGCTACAATCAATAAGTATTTTTCATGTGGAAACAATTATCACCCTTTTGAGTGTTAGAATCCTTTCGTCGAGTTTTGAGGCAATCGAACCCACTGTCACCAATGCCAATCTTGCAAAGTTGCAGACTTTTCCGCATTTATATGTGTAGTCTCAGTTCAGCGTTCGTGGCTGAATATTTTATTCATTTCACTTTATATTCATATAATTATGGGCCACTGTCCATCAGTGTATTGAAAAAACTATAGAAAAAAGGTATATAAAAGATTAATCAACTTGTGCATGAAAGTTAGTGATCGTTTCCTAAGCGATAATGCTTCCTTTCCTTCAAGGAAAGAAGTTCACCTGGACAGCAAGAAGTGAAGCAAGAAATCAGCAGCATATCAGTAAAATCTGTTTGAGCACCTTTATTATATGCAACTACCACTGCCTGTTAACGTTTGGTGCACTGGCTCGAACGCCTTACCAAAATAAATAGAAAAGCTGTAGATTATGCCCCTTGCCGGAAAACCTTACAGAATCCAATTGTTGAAACATATGAAGCATAGCTGAAAACGACAACAACGACGCCTCCTAACTTGTCTCCGATCGGAGCAACCGCTGACCACATGAGCACAGCTCCACAAAGAAACGTTCGCTGACGCGTTTTGCAGACAACGCACGATGAACAGCACTCGCTCAAACACATCCACGTATGCATGTCTTCACAATGTCTAGAGTGTTCAACATCTCGCTTGATCATCTCTATCTGTGCATTTCTTGTATCCGATCACAGAGGCAATCCTCTTTCGTCACACATAATCTCATCCGCTTAGAAAAATTATGGCATAACCTCAACGAAGGTTGCAAGTTTCAATACTCATGGGCATGAAAAAAATATATACGTTAGGCATGGAAAAAATTTCAGGCGATGTATTTAAGCATATGTGAAAGCATCAACGAGATATGCGCTCAGATATAACAGCCACGGCTAAAATTTAGATGTTTATATGTTGTTATCGACTGTTAATAAAGTGTACTGGAAAATGCTTACCTTAGTGCTTTTAAGATGATCCGCAAATACAGCAGCCGCCAAATGCAAATAAATTACAGGAAATACGGCGAAGTGTTAGTCGCCAATATCACTATGTCTCTGCGGTAATGTCACATTGATAGTGTCCGCCTACATCTCGTGACGATCAAAAGAAAGCGCACCAACTGAAACGTTATTGAAACCTATGTGTGTGATTGCGCACTAAGATAGATTTGGAAGACTTTTGCCTTCCCACTCCCCTCGAACCATACAATGATCGATCAACGTTATTTGTCTCCAGCAATGTAGAGACCAAACCACAGCACTTTCGAAATGAAAAACAGCTCGTAGCATCGACTTTTAATGCGTGATAGCAAAGTCATTTTCCTTGCTTTTGCTATCAGCAAACAACACACGACTTTGCGGTTCAATACTTTTCCCTGAAGAACAGGATATGAAAGCTGATGATGCATCCAATGATGTTGACTTCAAGTACATATTTTGTTTTTTTTTCTCCTTTAGTTGAGATTCACAGTCTCCTGATTTGCTCTGACAAGCATTATGATTAAATACTCCGACTTGAGAAATTGTGTAGTGATTGATAACTGCCATTGCCGGCAAACAAGAAGACGCCAAGATACGACAGACGCGTCGTTAATTTTGTTCCCATTCTGAATCCACTGCAATGCAAGTTGACAAACGCACTGCAAAAGAGTGGGAATCACAAATAAAATTTATAATAATAAAACTGCAATATTTTTGAATCTTCGAGAGATTCCCACTGCGATGTTAAACAATTATTTCACTTCACCAATATTCAAAGCATATTTTAAGCCGTTTCTATGAGGCGTTATGAGTTTGGAAGTATTAAGCAACTGAACACAGTAAAACATCATTGATAAACAAAAAATTGCAGTATTTTTAGTTAGTGGGAATTCGAGTTTCTTTCGTAATGGCTGTGTAGCGATTAAGTATAGCATGAAAGGCAGAACAATAGTGGAAGTTATTTGCTTAACCACTCTAAGGACAAAACGGATAACTTTTCCACAGAACCAAATCTTTTTTTTTAAATGGACAGTTTCAAGTGAATTCCTGAATAAGCAACACAACCAATGGTAAAATTCTGCGAATGAAAGAACTCAAAGACGACCGTTCGTTGCTCGAAAATTGTCTTCTATAAACAGAAGCGCACAGCTGCTACACATTTTGCGCATCAGCAGAAATGTGCGGCCTACTTGCGGAGGATCGACTGCAAATCCGTTTATATTTACGATGGACTAATGGAATAATAACAGCCTCTCGTCTTCGATCACTTGCCCTTCACACGTAACGCTGTGTAAAGCAATGAAAATCACCCATTTATACACCACGAATGCAACAGAACTCTTTTTGATATCGAAGGTACATATTATACAACTATTCGGCGATCAACAATAGCCCTTCCCCTCTTTTACTGACAACATCAAATGCATGTTCAGTTATTGCAATCAGATAACAAAGCATAGATGATGCCTTCGGTATGAAGCGTCATTAAAACCTCACTGGGGCTACATCGCTTCCGGTTATCGAATACAAGTGTTCGTTTGTGTTCTGGATTTCGTCCGATTTGGAACGCCAAAGTGGTCATGTTAGTAGGGGTTTAAATTTCAGTTTTCAAAAACTTCGAATGCAAACTGAATTCCAATGCCTTGGCAGCGATAACGTCTTTTGAATGGTTTGTTGTGCAATTACTATAGTAGGAAATTGCTTTTTGTAGCTGACTTCGAACATATAGTACACAATAGGCCGAGAATACCGTGAAAGGAGTTGAACATTGTCAGTTTATGAAAGCCAGATCAAAAAAAAGCGGAAAAAGCACCACAGCAGCTGGTACGAAATGAGTTGTGGCAATCGCGCTTACGACAGAAATCGATTTCATAATTGCCGGAAAATAAAAAAGCTTACACAAAAATGCATGCTTTCGAAATTTCAAAATAGGCGTAGATATTTTAAACTAGTCAACCGACTTCACGAGGCTTCTAGAGAATTGTTGTTTTTCGATCTGAACGGCTATAAAATTCGACTCGCCTGATGTAAAACGTAAGCAAGTTCTCCGACAAATTCGTATATCTATAAATTTCCGTAACTCTCTTTGATTTTGACGGATCAACTTAAGAACAGATGTAAGAATTCAACATTTGGGGCAAACTAGGCCCATTAAATTTCTTGGGGTCAGTTTCTGCGGTTTTCATGTCGACATTTCTGGACAGGCAAGCAAGTTGTATGTAAAAACGTGATATTTTTACAATGGCATTTACAAAAGTGTATAGGAACGTCGAAACAAAATTCCGCTGCTAACATCTCGGTAAAGAGATATAAATAAAGCAATCCAAATAGCTGCTTGGATATGGGACACTCAAGTTCAACGTTTTTTTTTTTTTGAAAGATTTGTTTCTAACGGCGCTGAGAGAAAAATATGAACCGCCTCTGCTGCATCTTCTTTTTGAGGAAATGATGTTGCAGTCGATTAAAAAGCAGTGAAAGAAGGCAAAGAAGAGAAATGAGGTGAGTTGCAAAACGTTGACGCTGAAAACCGTTTAGTGAAACACAACATTATGTGGACTCTATTTAAGCGATACTATGTATGCCTTATCAGTCTGTCAACAGAAGCCTGAAACGACAACGCTTCGCAATGATCTTGAGCAAGAAAGGGGTAATTCTACAATCAAATTTGATCAGCAAAATGCAAATGCACGTGTCAAAATCGCTGGTCGTATCAAAATTGGAATCTAGTTATTTAGCGCCTACAGTTGATTAATGTCATTGAGTCAGCAAACTCTGATATCAGTGCTGAAGCCAAGAGGTGTGAACGAGTAAAAACAAAGCCAGCACACAAGCAGCAAATGCCAGCTGACATCTCGTAACGTGTGAAGAGCTGTCTGACGCCTTCAGCACTGACGAACATACACTTCTCTTTCTTTTTTTTTGAAGATGAAATTAACGGTTACGAATCTCCATCACAATGGCAAGATTAACAATATTCATTGCCTTAAAATGGCCGTATTCACCTCGTTCTTGGAAGAAACACTTTTCAAGAGTTCATCGAATCGGCAAATGCATCTGTCTATAAGTTAGAATGAGCGAAGAGGGGGAGGACAGCATCTGCGCCCTATCCTACTCATTCATTCACTCATGCACACACACATCAGCCATACTTTAATGCATAACCATATGCATGTTATTTACAACACATTTCGCAATTACAATCGTCACGATTTTGTTCATAAGTTCTTCTTTCATCAACGATGGTAACGCAACAATATCAAAGAACTAAAAGTTGAGGATTGACATTAAAGGGTTAACGATTCTACTTTTGGGAATTACGTGGATGTTTAAGAAAAAGCACACCTTTCATATCCCGTCTCATACAAGCAATAACACTCGTACACTGTTACATAATCAGGTATATTATTTCCATTTTACTGGTAATTTCGCTGACCTAATTGGTAACAGGCCGA
Organism: Toxascaris leonina; assembly: GCA_022844705.1. NCBI lineage: Eukaryota > Metazoa > Nematoda > Chromadorea > Rhabditida > Ascarididae > Toxascaris > Toxascaris leonina. Next base: position 40,999 of record JAARMF010000740.1, on the reverse strand, counting down.
TGCAATGAGGAAACACAACGCAGAACCACCGACAAGTCTAGTTCAGCATATTTTATGCAAATTAATCTAGTTTGGATGACGTTTTCCTAAAATTTCATGAGCTAGTAATGGTATATTGGGAAAAACTCAGTTAATTAACTATTCTGGCCAGTTCACTTCATAGTCTCTCCGTCACTCCGTTCAGTCAGTAGTTTCAGTGACCCTTTCGTAATAATGATGCCACCAAATAGCATCCCATTATAGCAAAACATCATCATCAGTGTACACAAATGAGAATTGCGCTCCAGGAACTGCTCTTTATTGAAACTGGGGACTCCGTCTTATCAGGCAAAATCATAGACAGCAACCTTATCAGGTAGGTGGGGCAACGAGCCCTACTCGCTCAAAAATCCGCCTTCGAGGATTCAGCACAAAACGCTGTATGAATCTTGCATAGTATGGCATCGAATCAACGGACAACTTAAACCTGAACTGAAACAGTAATAGGTTTTGACTTGTTGAATATCTTTCCACTCGCCTTTCTATCCTCTGAAGAGATAATAAAAAATATCGCTCTATAAGGCGTAGCAACAATACGATAAAAATCACGAAAAGGGCACTTACCAACAAAAGTTGTAGGAAGGGAAAATAGTTTCGGCGACACGACGATAACGTGCTACGAAACAACATGCGATCATGAAGTGTCACGAAACGCACACATCAACACAGCGTCACAGCAAACAAACCGCTCGTATATCAAAATAGAACATTGAAGACAAGTGTGGAATCGCCCTATGGGCACAGAAGGCGTTTTTTAAGAACAGCTGAACGTTCCAAAAAACACACCTTTCTCACTATAGTCGTTAAAGAGTAAAGAAAAAAACTTAGCGTGCCACAAAAAAAAGGAGAGGCCATTGGCAACTCAATTGGTGCCGCAATGCCTAATCGATCACCACGTTACTTGGCTGCATTAGTGCTGCAAAAAAGTTAAGAAAGTATTGGCACAAAGCATTATTTCGTCTTATACTCGATACAAAATCGGAAACATTTGTGGCCTTGCTTTTCACAAAATGAATAACCTATAATTTGTCGGAAGTTAAGTTGTAATTTCACAGCCCATTACTGAAAGCAAATTGCCCGCGCAAATTTTCGCGTGAGTAAGCTTATTAACTTCAGTGAAGGAATAAGAGGAAAATCTTCGATCTCATTCGAAAACGCAGCTATTAACTCCAATTTGATTGGCAAACTTCAAGGAAGCTAGGCAAGTGGCCTTTGGTATCAAAATCGACTACTGTAACACAAAGTGTTGACGTGTTCAGCGCTGTAAATGCTCGCTATCAAGTTTGTGGGCCATAATTTTACAGACATGGAGACCAATTACCGGAAGATAGTGCGATTCGACAAACATGCAGAATTACGATTGAGCGTCTACGTAACTTGCAAACATTTTCTCCGTCCAAATGCTACACCTTTTCAAGCACTTCTCCAAATATGCAAAGTGTGAAGTGTGGATATGTGCGCTGATATATAAGCTTAGGTGATATTTCCAAACCACAACTCAAACAAACTGCGAGCATATGACTCAAAAAGCGTTTAACGGAAGCGCACAGCAACTCATTAGCTGATGAGATAAAAACTGCGGCGGCAACCTTCAATAAAAAAACACCATGAATTTCGGTGCTTTCAACCAGCTTGTCATTTCGTACACCTCACAAATACCTGATGCAGATACCTCAAAAACGGAAAAGTAATACAAAGAATGGAAGTGAAAGAACCTTGTTAACATGAAGTAGTGTTATGTGGCAGCACGCATATCCTAGTTCACTTCTTAATAAGGTAAAGAATGGCAGAGAAGCGCAAATATATATATCCCGGATAGCAACGTTGATACATTTCGGCACCACATATGGGCTGCACACCATTTGCAATGAGATGGCAATACGGAGCGAGTTGAGGGTACTTAATGCTGGCGGTTGTACGAAATGACACAAGGCCATAGGACTGTATTGCATATGAAATCACGTAGAGTTTTTTCCCCACGAAGCGAGTACCATTCGACATTGCGCAATTAGGACAGTTCCACCACAAAGGCGTATTATTAACGGTTCTTTTAATGCAAATCTATATTCCTCACAGCAACAACAAAAACGTTCATTTGAAAATGCAGAAACCACATGTACAAAAGGCTTGCTATCGATTGAGTTAGAAGAAACAATCGAGGATAATGAGGATATTTTGTTAGAGCTGCTCTTAAGGTAACTATAGACGGCACAGAACATAGAACTTGAGGCAATACAAACTAATGCCGAAATGTAGTGTACTAGGAAGGGAATGGAACGTTCGTTAGGAATCAAGTACAAGGAATACTTCGAACATGATAATAGATATTCAACAACAAAGAAGTGAGAAGATACATCCGACGCTATCCTAGAGGATATCCTTATGTTGCAGGAAGTCCACTGAGCGGATGCTGTGTAACAAGCGAATCATTAAAGATGCGCATAACAACATATAACGCTTGGCGCAGAGGCAAAACACCGCGCATAGTGCTCTATTTTTTGAACGCGGCAGGAGTGCGCACTAGCGCTTCACACTTTGCTGAAGACGATTCAGCTACACTCTCGATGAGGCACCTCTCCTGAATCACATCGTTGAATCAAATATCACGTACAATACAGAGCTCATCCTCTTAGAATCGTCCTTTCACTGCTGTTTAGTCTCGCAACGCCATCAGAGGACAAAAATTTCACTAAATAACGTTCGATTTTAAAATCAATACAATCCGTTGATTGCTTCGAGTTAAAATCAAAACAGTGAAGTCAAATATATAATCGGATTGGTAGATTTCATAGAACGAAGTTCTGCTGAACATTTTTTCTTCACTCCTTCCACTTCAATTTCTAATTTGCTGAAGTAAATATTTGCTTTTTCTTCAAAATAAACTTGACATAAGTGAGCGATTAATAGAAACTCCTGTCGTCTAAAGAGCAGAGTGGAGATTCGAAAATAATTGTACGACCTAAAGAACTAACTAATTTCTCAAGGTGCAAATAAACTGTGGTAGCGTATAGAACATAAGCAGAATGAATATCATTCTCAGTGAACTCAAAGTCGAAGAATTTTTCTTCAACCAAATTTATGCAGTGAGCACCATTCCAACATTCCATCGGATATCGCATAGTAAATCGCTCTTATGGTATGAAGTGATCGTTGTTCTGCAGCTCCTTAACTCGGCAGACTTGTCCTCTGATTGCTTTAAATCCATCGACTATTTATTCTTCTGGATGGATGCTTTGTGCTTAGATAAACGCATATTGATACGAATGCATCAGAATGCGTGCCACTTCTTTCGTTTGAAAGATACGGTACTTAGGTCTTCGCCACTAGCAATAGCTAATACTCAGTAAATTGCATGTGTACGCATAAATTAGTAGAAACGAGAAGGATCGTGAAGGAAGTGAAATAGGGTGGGCGAGTGATCCACTCGAAATGAGGACGGGAAGTGAAGTTTGCAAACACCTCGAGAGAAGAATCAACGAAGCTCCTCTGCCAGCAGCAGATAATCGGATGTATGTGGCAGTGATTAATCATTGCAGCCCAGACATCGGAGCGAATCGAGCACTTCAAGGTGATGTGGCGATGGGAGGGGATCGCGCTCGCTATCGATGTGTGAGGGCCGCGAGCGGCTCGGCTCCAGTCAGTATTGGTCGTCTTTTCTTCTTATTGCTCACTTGCATAGTACGTGCCTCTTTCATGCAACGCATTCTGGGGGCACGAAAGTGTCCAAATTGTTGACCTCCACGTGGGCTCGTTCATGTGGGCGCACTTCCGGCTGAATAGTTGACCGTTGAGAATGTAGAATGCAATTCGTACGATGTTGTACAACTTGCACGGCAGCTGCACCAAGTGAAGGCCTTTGCAGAGCGGAATTTTAGAAATGCACCTTCGAACGCCCCATTAATGATATGCTCAAAGCAGCACGATTATAGGCGGCGTGACGTTTTCTTTTTTAAAACACTTATAGTTAACGGTTTCAACGTCTTATCCTTCTGTTGTGCTCGAATAGCACAAAACAATTGAAAATTAATGACCGGCACGAGTGTAACCTGCGGCAAGTCTTATTTGAACGATGTTCTAAGTACTAGGAATGTTTTATGTCACCTCTGGATAGTAATACATCTGTTCGAATGCTAACAGCAGTTGGCATAGTGCTGACGTGGAGAGAGCAATGCGAGAGTCGTTCTTGCGATCTGACTCCGCTCCAGTCGTTGGCGTCTTTGCATTCTTTGAGCGCAGAACTAAACTCTTACAAATATGTATAATGCAAACTTCCAGAGTAGGTTCTGTCAACACATGGTTAATCGTGGGTCGAATCTAACGTTCTGTGTGTGTTAGTTAGGTGCAGAGCTGTTGTGGCCAGGGGAGAGAACGGTGAGGGGAAGAACTGATGGGATGTAGAGGCTTTTTCTTTTTTTTTCTTCTTTCCCCTTTTTTTGCAACTAGCTCCTTTACAGTTTCCTGCACGAAGGCGAATGGAAGATTTCGGTCTTGCATGCCGAGTTCCGCCTAAATTTGCGTATGTTGAGAATTGACGCATGAATGTATATGTGTATGTGCAAATAGGTACGTCCATGTAGAAAGAGGAAGAGAATTGCACGAGAGGAATTTTGAGCTTGGAAAGAATCAAACGAGTGTTTAAGATGCGTTAGCGACAGCTGTTATTTGCCTAGTCAAGCTTTTGAAGGATAGAAGAGGGGTGGGGAGGGGATGAGGATCGAAAAGGGGACGAAGCGTAAAGAGTTGTTGTGGCTGTAATGAGAAGCGATGAGGTGGTGCTGGTAGAGAATTGAGACCTTCCTTGCTGAAGTCGGTTCACATGAAGAAAGGAAAAAGGAAGGCGGGATGGAAGATTCGATGGGGTGGGGGTGGGACGGGGGGAGGGCGTTGAAGTCATATCTTCCGTCTTTGGCTAAATGCAGTGAACTCTGGCCATGCCGCCATACCAACTGTTCGCTTTTTCACTGTGGATCTTTTTCTGCTAACTCATCGTTTGCCATTTATCATTAACCATCGAAGAAAAGTCGCATGCGAATTTTAATTCTCTTGAAAAGTTGCATGCGAAAGTTGTCTTTGCATATTTCATACACTTCAATCTATTCATGTAATGCGCTGATGTTAAAGTAGAAACTATTCAAATGATGTGGCAATAATGCAGTTTTGCAAGGAAGCGTGCAAAAAAAAAAAAACGATCCTTTATGAAGTTATTCAACAGAGAGCTCGGTTAACGATCGTTTCATTTACACATGATTCGCCTAAGTGTATTATAAAGTGACGGCTAAAGCTCACCTCACTACTTCCTTTTACATAGTACAATTGCTTCGCGGCAGTTGCCGTTATCAACAGCAACGTGTTTCAAGCGATTTAATTGTAACATGACCAGCTCGAACTTTGACCTATAGGCTCATTTGTTGCAACCTATTGCTACTGTTAGTAATGTTGCTTCGATCGGAAAAAGATTGCCCGATGGTCCTAGCCGATCACCCGTTTGCTTCTACGTTGACAAGTTTATCAAATCAGGTACAGCTATCCAAAAATAAATGGATAGGTCTATGCCCTTCCTTGTAGTCTTGACATTATTGCCCCACTTCCTTATCTCAGATGTCACGTAATGCCCCAGCTATGATTAGCACTGCAGTTACACAGCATTTCAATCATTGGAGTCGAAATTACTAGGAAAACCTCCTTGGAAGGAAAGGAAAAATTTAAATGCTCTTACTGATTAGGGCTATGTTCTTGTCTGAATTTTCGTTACGATGAGGCTATCTGACCGAGTCGAACGATGAGTCAGCATGTTCTGAATTGTGTATTGCGGAAACGACACCAATGAATCATTCTGCACTTTTTGCGTACGGGCAGATGAGCACGCATTCAGAAGTTCCTTTGCATGATTTGCATGAAAAAAGACAAAAGTTTGAAGAATGCGCTCAGAGTGGTACTAGACAAATGCTTTTTATTTTGCATTTCTGCCGATATATCGCGAATGCTGTACTTTCACGACGCTTGTCTGTGCGAAATAGGGGGTAATTTTTCAGCACCACATGAGGATAGTTTTTCACCTAGACGATAATCGCGTTGCAAAATAGCCTTGCGCTCAATATTTTTGGGGCTAGAATAATTCCACAGCAGAATGAAAACGTTATTTCTTAGAAAATAGCAAGCGTTATCTTTTGCTCCGACTGCCTATATTTTGTGGAGGAAAGTTTGGACCTATGGGCATCCCCAGTTGATCGTCCTTGATAGGGACCCTAAATCTTTTCATTCACTTGTTATTTTAATGGCCACATCTTGTGAACCCTTCATTCAAGGCAGTCCGTCTTACCCGCCCTTAAAAAACGCTTCCATCACAATGTGCCATAGTGCTTGAAGTTTATATGGACGACACGAAGTGCTGTACTTGAAGGTATCATAATGTCATTGATCAATAGGTTTGTTTCGATTTCCCCTTGCGCATTAGTACGCTGAACTTGTTTCAGTAATGCGTAAACGCGTCATCAACGAACCAGCTAACTGTACGGATCGCTTGAAAGTATCCCACACTCCCCAGCCGACGTATTGCGCTAGGAAGAGCTTTTTTGGAGGAACCGCCTTGCGCACTAAGATGCAGCTGCGTATATCGATTCAGCATGCTGATGTTGGGTTGACTGCACGACATTCCTCGGGTGGGAACTTGCACCGGGAGACGCAGAAAAAAACTTTACTCGTCACGATTTCGTAACCGTCATCAAATGCGCACTTCACTTCTGCTTTTCGTCTGAACCTACTCCACTCTCGTCTTGTGCAGTGGGTGCTAAAGTCCGGTGAGGTCGACCTCAGCAAATGTGGCGTATTTTCCTCAGGTGATGATGTTAAAGCGGTTCTAAATCAAGGCATTGACTCATATTCGATAAGGCAGCTATTATTCGAGCCAGACAAACCATGAACCTTCAAAAAAGAAAGAAAATCCAAATTCAAAATTTTCAGCTATGAGATTCTAAAGCTGCTGTTCTGTTAGGTTCTTTGCTTCGCCGCCGTTTGTTCACAGCAATCGGCCTGTGACAATCACCTACCGGTCCACACATGTGCATACTTCAAAGTCTATGTGTCATTGTGCAAACTTGATAATAGCAATATCGCACGTTTGATCTGTTCGCAATTTCCTTATGCGTTTTTTGTTAATCCCTTCCATCTGCATATCGCCCATAGTATTACTTCCGTCCAGTTCAATCCCATTATTCCTAATTACTTATTCTGTCCCACTACCTCTAATTGGAGGAAAAATATCGTCAATGAAATCGTTCATTTTCATGCTTAGGTTAAACATTCTAAAAAACGCAAGTGCAGGTCTTTGCTTCACTTTCTTCATCCCTAAAAAGCTTGCTTATGCTTAGTACTCAATCCCGTTTCCCGTAGTTGAATATGTGTTTTAGGTACGCTCGTTTTGCTCCACTCTTTCAAACTCTTAATCAGGCGGTGGCACACATCATCGGGTTTTAATCAAGAACGTACAGGGCAGTTTTACTCTCAATATATTCTCTGCTACGCGGACCACATCTAACATGAAGCCTCAACCGTAACATAGAGGGCGCATAGGTTTCCGGGCTTTTGAGGAACTTATAATCGAGGAGGAATTTCAGAAGAACGGGTTGTTACTCCCAATGAAAATGCAGTAAGGGTTTATAATTTTGGCAGCCTTTTCTAAGAAACGGTGTGGTCGAGCAGAAGTAATACTGAGTGGGCCCATATGTTTCATGTTGTTTTGTTTTCTACGTCGCAATTTTCAGCACCACTATCTTCAATATGCTCGTAAGCAGTACAGTGTTTCTTTTGAATGATGATTAAATCTTGCGAACGATCTTTTCCTCTGTCGTCCACATCTTCAGCAATAACTGTGATATGCAGCCTTCGTTGAAACCATTGTCCAGCTAATTTCCTCATAGGTTCAAAGTTCACATCTCTGCAAATGCTAATTTCAGTTGGAAAAACCTGCTATTCGTGACGGAGTGGACTGATCGCTTTTGAAAATCAGCAGAAAGTTTGATTTGTCTTCCTAAATGAGGTGATTTTACATTCTCCTATTGATTTTACATTCTCCTTATTCTTATTCTCCTATCTTCATCGTTACTGATTTTTCTCAGTCGTTTATGCAGAATGCTTTGCACCTCTCTTCAGTGTTTAATGTGCATTGGTTTGCAGCGAATTCGCATATGAGCATAGCTAGCTACGTCTAATTAACACATTAAGCATTCTTAACTTGTCTTTCTTTACGACGAGATGGGTTTATAGTGTTGCCGTGAATCATTGATTAATTCCTTTGATTGTCGTGGAATTTGAGAGACCGGGACAGGATGCGTTGCTATAGTTTAATGGTAAGGCACGGTGTTGTGCATCTGTTGACTTTTTAAAATACCGCGATGTTGGCACGTCTTTAAAAATTATGGAATGGAATCAGGCGTATATTGACATGCATCTCGACGTGAGCTGTCAGAAGCGTAAACTTGTTTCGAGGTGATGCAATAAAAATGTGCACATAATGTTAGACTAAAGCAAACAAAATACTTGTTTTACGAATGATTATCGTAAAAATGACCGCAATGAATGCTTCAATGATCCACAATTCTTTTAATGCGTGAAAGTAAGTTCATTTCCGTGACAAAAACACCGACTCTTTCGCTGACAAAACCATTACATTGCTAACACTTCCTCATGTGTTGCCTAATGTGTTTCACGCACCAAGCTTTGCAGTTAGCAGTCGCCACTCGTATGCAATCCTGTTTCAGCGAGGACATCATTCGAGGAAACTGTAATCTCAGTAGGAATACGAATGCTTTAATCGAAATCTGCTAAAATGATTAAAGATATCTGATTTCAGACAAATACAATGCATTTCTATAATATTTTAGATGGATTCATTTGTTTTAGCATTTGTTTTTAAATCTGCGAAATTCATGCATCTTTTCCATCACTGTAAGGCAGTGTACCAAAAGGTCACCGTTTATCAAGTGGCTCGAACAGTTTTGGCAGGTGGCACGAAAGTGTTGATGCCTTTCAGGTTAATTTTCAATACAAGGAGTCTTTTTTAAAGGCACTATTCATTATTACGTTCGTATCGCGACAGTCAATCAGTTCGTTGTTTTACTTGCTGCTGTACACGGTCGCAATGCCAGAAGATCCTAGCAAGTGCTATGCGGAGGTTATAAAATAATGCGAAGAGTACAATGATTTTAACGAACGTAAAGTAGAAGAGGATCCTCCTAAAGGAGTGTTCTTTTTTGCATAATCTGGACGTGTGGTTTGAGAACCTTCTGAAATTTAGTAATGTGTTGTAAGGTTGTCAGCCCCCTATATGTGAAGCGAACGTAGGGCGCTTTAAATTTTTTTTTTTTTTTTTGGTGGTTTCAGACATTTCACCATCGCTCAACTTCACATGCATTTGCTTCTTTTTTGGGCATCTCAACTTTAATGAAATATTGCCCTTAAAAAAGCTTTTTTGGAATATGCGAGGAACGCTTGAGTTTTTCGCTTGTTCTTTGCGGAATTGGACAAAACTAATCAAATTATTTTGGCATTTTTTTGTTGGAATTTCGTCTTTCATCATCATTCCTTACATTCTTCTTTGCTGAGGTTATTGAATTTTTATCTTTTTATGGCTGGACTCGATTCAGGTAGTGCATTTCTCGTATGTAATTAAGCTATGATTAGACAGTCTGCATGTGCAAAAATGAAGACGGGTATTTGTTGCGCATTTGTTCTGTAATATTTATTTGAATTGTTTTGAGAGCGAAATCGCTTTCACAGTTTCTGCATAATAGAAACCGTAAGAACTTTCCAGTGCCATTTCCCAGCATTTTAACTATTTCCTTCGACGGACGCATAACGATCAAAATTGTTTCAGCTTTTTTTTCCTCCGTCTGTGCGAGGTGACCGTGAAGGTCAAAAATTTGCACCCTGTGCATGTTAAGAATGTAGGGCAGTAAGTCGTGCAGGTGGCATAGATGTGCGGAGGGGGGTAGGGGGGGGGGGAGGTGTGGGAGGAACACGTGTTACGCATTGTGTAGGTGGTTTTCAAAATCGTCATAGGTGGGAAATGAAAGAGAGCCGAATTTGATTTCGTTCAGATATGCAGTTTCCATTGCCACATGATAACAATAGGCCGTTTTGCTTTCAATAAGTGTTCTCGAAACAGAGACAAACAGAAACAGAGATTTTAAGGTGGAGTGAGGTAAACGATGAACTGGGAGTTGCATTTCGTGAGTGAACAGCAAATGTTCTGCGTTGTTTCAACGCGGCACCACAAACAGTTGAAGTTGTTTCGTCAAGCTGTACACACTACTTTGCTTATATTCCAACTTTGTGCTAATCAAAACTATTATATACTGTCAGTTGCAATTGTCAGCAGTTGCAACTGCGTTCCGCTGCTTCGTAGAGATCATCCATGGACGTTCATACAACCTCCCGTAGGTGCTCTGATTTTTTGAAAATTTGGGCAGCTCACTTTTTTTCAAACAAAGTTCGTAGCTGACTACTTTTCGCTCAAACTTCAATTTTACAAAATGTCAGGGATCACTTTTTTCATAGCGGAGTTGAAGCTTGAACGCATTATTGTAGTGATTTGCGAGAATGACTCAAAAAGGTTGAGGGAGTCAAAAAGCAGTTTCGGATGGGTTTCCTTCAATGTTGCTAAAATCTGCTGTTTTCCCAATACTGAACTTTCATTAGTCTCTTTACTTGTTTGCACAACTGCTTTCCTATGATCATCGAGCGTCTAGATTAGGCTTTCTGCTCGTTGTGTTCATAACAACGATGCAAAGTACTGGACCTGTCAACGTGCTGATGAAGTCACCTTTGATGAGCTCACTCATGAATTCCCATTTCCGTCTGTGTTATTTCGTTAAGACACGTTCCGGAGCTCAGGTTATAGAAGAACGAAGATGACGTCACTATGCGGAGGCTCTTCTACAGTGCTTTTGTCTGTGGAGCGCAAAACAGCACCCGGCTGACTGCACCGTCGAAGGCGTGCGCCCACGTCGTCAACGAGAGAGAGACGCATGCGTTTCGTAGAGTGTGATGCGAGCGCATCGACGACTGCACGCTAGTGCGGTATCAGCGTCGCCTAGCCCTTTTTGTATTCTCCTCTTCGAAGCGACACAAGTGCCCGTCTCACTGGCATCGACGTTGTACCCGTATATTTTGCGGAAAGTTTGGATCCGTCGTTGCATTCATCTCAGTCAGCAGGTTGTTTAAGTTGCTTGCATAAACGACGCCGTGATTGTTACGTGGTCGATGAACGGTGTCGCTTTGCAGTATAAGCGACTGCCGAAATGAGCGATGGAAGTGGATCGAAGGGACGGCCAGTTGATGCGCCATGCCGATCCAAATTTAGTAGTATTCTTCGCGCCATGCCCAGCAGTTCTTCGTCACCAGCTGGCACTCAGCATCTCGAGAATATGAGTGAGGAGGACAAGAAAGCCACCGAGGCAGAGCTGTACTCGATTATTCGCGAAGGCCTTATGGAAATGATGGTGTCGAAAAAGTCACCCGCAAAGGGCGCTCCAACACCGCGAGATACTTTGCGTATAAAGGCCGAATATCGCGGCGAGAAGTTCTGCATCGAAATGCAGCGACCTGTGTTATTCGAACATTTGGAGAGTCATCTCTCTTCCAAGTATTCCCGCCAGCTTAACATATATTACACTCTGAGCAACAGTGAGCTCATCGTGCCCATTCGTAACCAGTTGGAACTGGACCGCGCCATCGAACTCCTGGACCGTTCACCCGCACAGCGAAGTCTACGACTGGTGCTTTCGAGACATCACTCCGACTCGGGTATATCCTCGTGCTCGGCAAGCACTACCTCCACGCAAGGCTCCTTCATGCCCGATGCCTCTGGGACATTCTCTTCATCTCCATCCAAAATTATTGAGGTACGTTCACCCTTACAAATGCATCTTCACAATCGGCCTGCTGCATTCGTTCATTACTTAGAATGTATGAAACGGCGGAGAGCCTGACAGTCATAGTAAACAGTCGTGGGTCTTGAATCAGAAACGATTGGAAGTAGAGATTCTTTGCTGCGCAGTGTTGACGACTTGGATGGAATACTGCTTATCTAAGAAATTGAATCTTCCCTTAATTTGTTCCTTTACTGCAGCTAAAAAATGCGCGTAATGAGTGGCAGTTATGTTTGGGGTGTTCAGTTATGATTTGCTATTTCCGTTCGATTTTCATCGCAGTTTTCACGAAAAAGTTTATGACAGAGCATGTGTCGCTTGAGTAGAGAGTTAATTCTTCACGGGCGAATGTTTCTGAAAAGAAAAGCCGACTGAACAGACTTCAGCGTCGTGTTCAGCAAATACTATTAACTGCTTCTCATAAATTCCTCCTTTTATTTCACATCTTTGTAAACTAGCAAATCCGCAGATCAGCGCCTAAGTTGTGTGAATGGGCACAAAATTTGTTCCCTAGGCTTCTTTTTTGATGATCTTGGCTGGTGGCTGGGTTGGTTTGCATTATTTGCTCAGGTTTCTTATCATTAATGATTGTTTTCCGATTATGCGCTCATATTTGGTACTGCGAATTAATTGCAGGTAATTTGTTTCAGAAAGTGTTCCTACTTGGAAAGTGAATATTCTTCGGCGTTAAAATGATTTCTTCTTTGCAAAACTTCTGCTTTTCAATAGGTCCCGAGAACTACTGATTGCATATCGTGCACAGTATTTAAGGAGACAATCTGCCAACTTGGAATTTACTATGAAGGATGTAATACGCATAAAAGATTGGCGCCGTTCATCAAATAGCAGTTAATATCGAATGCTGAGCGCACACTTGCCACCATATCAGATGAAGCCACGCTTGTGTATATTAGTGCAACGAAACTGTCTTGATCAAACTTTCTGTTTTGTCTTAACGAAGAAGCAAACTTATAAAGCGTCGTTATTTCCATTCTGCCTTTCCTGTTGAGGTACTGAACTAGTCATAGCATTCATGCGGAGGGGCGGTTGTATTGGGCATTTTCTTGCCATTTCAGAAAGGTGGCTTACTAGGTGACTGAGGTGATCAGGGTGTGGAGCAGAGGATCCAGTTTTTGTGATGTAGGCAGAGAATTTAAGAATGAGTGTAGTGAAATGACAAAAACTGAGAGCTCAGTTTAAAAGTTTATCGTTGTTTAGCTTTCTGACGTTTTTCCAAGCATAAGAACTTGAATATTTGAATATTGCAACACAAGCAGTTAGCTTCCGCTTTGAGGTGTTCCGGAAGCCATTCAACTGTTTTTCTGCCTTGCAAAGGTGGACGCATGGACGTTAATGATTTTCTTCTCCTCTGGATAGCTGAAAAAAGATTATAGATTGTGTCTGGATGGGAGCTTGCCGAAAAATACTTCAAGCAATTTCTTTTTGCTTTGCATTTTCTTTATTTCCACATTTTCATTTCCGACCCGTAGCTGCAAAAATTCCGTCACCGATCACGATTGTTATCTTTGATAATATCTGTGAAAGAGCACAGCATTAGTTTGTGAAGAGGGAACATGAGCAGTGTTAAGTTGATATGAGGTAAGGGTGCACATAATGTGGAGACATACCCAAGGAAGTAGCTGAACTTAGTAAGCACTAAAATATTGCACTCTTGTGGAAAAGTCGAACATCTCTCGTTTGGGTAACTTCCCACATCGTCAGCTGAGCTCTGTTAGTCGGGCTTCTTGATCTTTCACTTACGCTCTGGGGTTCCTACAAAGTATTTAGAACAATAAATAACAGGGAGTTTACCGCTAGTTGGTGGAAACCAACCTGATCACTCCCGCTTGAAGTGGCACGATACCACTGAGAAAAGATTAGTTGTGCATGTTGAGGTTTAAAATTAGTTTGCCATTTATGATCTGATTATGTTCATAACAGAGCAACTTGCCGACTTGGGAGGTTTGCTTTCCAACATTGCGTTGTTGCAAAATGGATGGCTGAGCATTTCCTTTGGAACCATAATTTGCAGTTTAATTTGAGGAAGTGTCGTGCAGCAATAACTTTTAGGGTACATTATTACACAATTACACCCCCTAACATTATTTTCGCTGTTGTTGCGTTTGTAATATTTGATGCATCCATATGCACCCTTAGACCTGGCGTCGAGCGTTTTCTGTTGGGATGAATTCTGTGCATACCAGAAGCCAAACTCATTCGACTTTTTTTTTGCGGTGAAGGCAGTTCACGTTACAACGGAATTTTCACTGATAAAACATTGGCACTGTGTTGGCATTTTGATTGATTGGTGATGGTTTCACATGAAGTAACTGTCAGAACAGGTACTGTGCGAGCGAAACTTGTTGAACTCATTGTTAGAGGTCGGTTTATTGGAAAAGGTAATTCCTTGGTTGATGTCTCATTCGCAGCTTTAAACGTATATCGATGCCCTATTGGCTTTCTACTTCGGCAACCAGCCTCAGTGCTTTGTTGCTGTTTTTTTTTTCATCAGAAAGCGCAAAAGATGCAAAATCGATGCAATTCACTTTGATCTGTTAGCTTTGATACGTTCATTTAATGACAGCCTGTTGGTCGTTTCATAGATAGAGCTTTTTCTTCCTTCCTTCTGCTGTTGAACAAAGATTCATTTGAATTCCAGTGATTTGGATTAATGTTCATTTCTTTTTTCGGCACTTTTATCTTCGCTGTGGAACTCTCAAACGAAGTTTGACGTGGTGCATGGCGAAGGTATGGCTTATGAACTCGAAGTATATCAATTTTCTCCTCATTATTCGTTGTTTAATGCATTTTGCTCGGTTAAAAAACTTCTTTGTTCAGCTTTTGTCGTTGACTGCATGCTTAGTTCTGCAGCATTTGTTGCCGTTTGATTTACAAACACTTTTTAAGAGTCACATGTCGCGAAATGAGTGCCACTTTTCTTGCGTTTTCATCGCGTTAGCGCGTGGTTCAACTAATCAACATTTGCAAACGATGTCAGCACATTAAAGTTCTCTTATCGATGAAGTATCGTTTGGCTTTAGCTGGAGAATGCGCAGAATTATCGCCTTTATTTATCAATCTTTAGGGGTTACTTTTTCTGGCTATTTTGCATCATTGCATTTTTTTAGTGCAGCCGTTGTCTCTTCACTATTGACTTACTCAGATGTCTCATACACGATCCTGTTTTCAACACTGAAAACCTTTCGACTCACCGTGAAAATGTGAATGGATAAGCGATTTCAATCGGCGACCATAATGCCGCAAGTAACATTGCAAGTTAAGACCACCAGCCGTAATGACATCATTTGTAATGCTCGAAAAGGTATTCGTTTAGCGAACAATACTGCAGCAATTTTTGCGTCCATACTCTCTGTGTTGCCTATAACATCATTTTTTTTTTTTTGTTGATACTCGTTATCAGTTCGTGAATTGGATCATCGCTTGTTTCACATCTCATGTTGTTAGCAATGCTTTTCAGATACCGTACTCGGAATGTCGCTCATCATGTGCGAGCAGCAGTACAAGCAGGTGGAGAGGTGCGAGAAGCGGTGGTGGCAGCAGTGCAAGCAGTGGCGTTGTACTGCCCGACTACGACAACGACGAGCGTCGCAGCGCTAATACACCGCGTGCACCGACCAACTGGAAACAGGGCAAATGCATCGGATCTGGTGCCTTCGGACAGGTCTTTCTCTGCTACGATGTTGATACCGGCAAGGAAATTGCTCTCAAAAGGTTCCGGTTACTTCATTATTACTATTTCCGTTTTAGCTGAAAAATTCGACCACAAAAACGGAAGTAGTACCCAGCTTACAACTTACATTTGGCATTGCTTGTGCTTTGGGCAGTAAAAATTAGCGGCATTCAACCTTCGCGCATAGGTGGCTTTGAAGAGCTAACTGGAGGCAGGTTGTGCATTGCCGAACGGTGACTCTTCGAGTGCGTTTGCTTCAACTCACCGACAAATCGGCATAGCTTTAAATTTGAGTTTTTTTTTTTGGCATTGCTGTGCCCGCAGTCTGAGGAGTTACATATTGCAGGTTACATTTCGCTCGTGGGGACACTCATCTGAAGAAGCAAATTGTGCAGTTGGAGAACGAGATCAACCTATTAAGCACCATACAGCACAAGCGAATCGTGCAATATCTCGGAGTACAGCGCACCGACGAGTCGATCTCAATCTTTATGGAATATATGGCTGGCGGCTCGGTGAAAGATCTCATCTCAACGTATGGGCCGTTGTCGAGCGCGGTTGCAAGGAAGTACACCTATCAAGTACTGCAAGGACTTGCCTACCTGCACCGCAACGATATGATTCATCGTGACATCAAATCGGCGAATATTTTACGCGATTCTGATGGCAACGTCAAGATTGGTGATTTTGGTTCAGCGAAGCGCTTGCAGACAATCTGCAGTCAGCAAAGCGCTTCTTTCATTGGCACGCCGCATTATATGGCACCTGAAGTGGTGCTTGGCAAAAGTGCATACGGTCGTAAAGCTGATATCTGGAGCGTTGGTTGTACGCTTCTTGAAATGCTCACTGGTACGCCACCATGGCATGGTCTCGAACCGATGGCCGTCATCTTTAACATCGCATACCAACATCCAAAATATGAACTGCCGCCAAACACCGAGCCTCTCCTCTCACAGCTTCTTATCGTTCTACTCGAAAGAGCGCCCGATAAAAGGCCGAGTGCAGTCGATCTACTTAACAACCACCCAGCATTCAGACAGTTTCTTTCAATCCAATAGTTTCTCTGATACTTGCATCAATAAAGTTCTGTTGTTCAGAAGAGATCTTGTAGAATGTCATAAGTTTTTGATCTAGCTAATAATAATTCTGCTTGAAGCAAATGACCTGTTTAGGGGGAGGAGTTGCCTTGGTGAAGCAATATGGGAGAGTATTCTAACGTCTTGGTGGGCTTTTTTTCCAACGAGAAAATGCAGACAGCCTATGAACAAAGTCTTACCCCGTTTTTCTGATAGTATTTCCCTATTTATTAGCAAAATTTCAACTTATGGGGAATTTGTCTTCACTTTCTGTGTAAATTAATCAAAGAATTTCCTCAAAATTTTACTGAGTAATTACAGTCGAAAACTTCCCCTTCCCCTCTCCCATCTTAAGCAGTTGCGCTTACACTATTGTGTGTAGCTTTCGCCAGCCATTAGAGTGGAACATTTGCAATTTTTTTTTTCACCTTGTATAAATTTGCACATAGTTCATCTAAAGCGCCTTGTTTTGTATACAAATTTGACTATTGTTAATATATCTCTTTGTTTATTTTAAAAAATTTAACAGTGTATTTCGCCCTTCATTGTCTCAGTTTTCTGAAATTGGTCGCATCACCTGTGAAAATCATTGCTCATCTCATTGCATTAGTTCCTTACAAATGCCCAATGTGATTTCGAAGTTGTGCATCTGTGCAGCAAACGGGCAAAAGTATCCAACTGGATGGCTGTGCATTTACTGTTTGTGCGTTTGTTCGTATTGCCACTGTTCGAACAAATTTTTCTAAACCATCAATAAACTTGCCAAATTATATTTGCCATTTCTGTCGTTCATACTACTGGTGATCACCGATCGACCATATGTTTAAGTGAATACCTGTAGAACATTGCCCGACATCTTCAGTACTTCGGTCCATGTTATTCGTTCTCCGATGGGAACAACGCAATCTGCAGTTACAACGTCCTTTGAGCCCTTGAGCGACACCCATTTTTCGCTCGAAAATTTTTTTCCACACTTGAGTGAGGGAGATTTTTTAAGTTGTAGTTGTTCCTGAGTGGTTTTTATAGACATAATATGCATAGGCTATTTTAAAATTGAACTGATGCATATCTTAGATGGTGCTTACACCAACCTTTTACATGCTAATCATGTTTGGAGCGTTATTCAGAGTGAATTATGAGGAGATGAGTAATGATAAAGCAGTTACTTTCAGATTACAAAGTGAGTTTTTGTGCGCAGTTAACAAAATTTTATATCTTGAATAACACTTTAAGAAGCACGTACCTGTTGCAACAGATTGCTTGCGGAACGAGGGCAAGCAAATGCTACTCTGTGTGCTTTCGTGTGGATAGTTGGAATCGTTACGAGTATAAAGTAGTATAACAAGGCAGTTTTAGGAAACCATCCGTTGCATATGTAGAGGTTCTTTTGTTACTTTTTGATATAAAGCTGTGAAAATTGTAATTTGCGCATATAAAAGTGAATTAAAATAAACATAGATCTGCTTATCGGGTATGCGTTAAATTTTTGCTCGGATTCTTTGCGTACGTTTTCGATCGGCTCGCCAAAGTGTCTAGTAAGCAGGTGTGCCGTAGTTGTGTCGAAGAACTGCTTTTGTTTTCACAGGAAATTATGATTCCTTTACAGTAAGGGCCGTTCAGATGCTCGAAAGCATTCGCGAAGCTTTTGCCAATGTACAAACTGAGCTGTCGAACAGGTATGATCAAAAGTTTGCACTCTTTTGATCCATCAAGACTTGCTCATGTTCCACTTCCCCGCGTTGCATGTGTGTGCATTCATTTGCTTAAATCTTCCGTCTAAGAAATGGAGTTACAATTTATTTCGCATCCCGTTTTCGTTGTTTTGGTCATATGAACAAAACTACTGACATAGAAAGGGTCCCATTTACTACGTGGACGTTACAAATTGTAGGCCTGAGATGCAATAAGCAATATTTAGCGTCGATTTCCGGTTGTGGTTTGAAATTCAGATAGCAGTTCCAGCAGCATCAGTGCCAACGCACCAGCAAATATCCGAAAAGAAAATCCAATGAAGATTGGTCTATTTTGTCTTGGAACTCCAGCAGTCTGCCTCGTTGAGTGAGTTCCACCTGATGAGGAAGAAAGTGCTTGTATCCAAGAAGGACTGCTTTAAACAACACAGATAGGCACAACAACTCGCCGATGCATTATTTCATGAAGTGCTGTAAGATTACCCACATGTTAGCACACTAACCGACCGATCTGTATTTTGTCGAAATCCGATAGGCCAATTGATAGGCGCTTTCCAACATGAGTTCGCCCCGTCACTGATATCTTCGACGCTTTAACTTGATTTCATTGGCAATATATGAAAGGCTGGTGCAGCTTTGCAGTGCTTTTTCAGTCGTGAGGTTTTTCGAGCTAGCGGATTATAAAGATCTTAGCAACATTACCGTTGGAAGAAGCAACTTTTATCGGTGGATTTAATTTCTCTGGAAGGCCTGCATTCCACTTTGCTTGGGGATGCGAATCACTGCTTCTTTGGTTTTTATTTGCTTTTAAGATGACGCATGAATGTGATATGGTGTTGTGAATTGACTCAATTTTAAAACAGCCTTTTACTTAACGAAGGGATGAAGATTTTTGGTAAGCATTCACTGCTTTAAAGCTTTGATGCCGAAATCTAGAGACGTTCTTTGTTTATTGCTTGCATGGCCGAATGTGACATATCTTCATTGCTTGGAAATATTGTAAAAATAGATCTACAATCATATTCCACGCAGTAATGCTGTGAATTTCAGTGTTCAAAAATTTCGAATCAGCACGTCGCCTTCTTTGCAAAGGTTGTTTTTTTAAACTTAATTTTTAGTAAACTTTTTCACCAGTGATGACGAAAAGATGGTGATGTCCTTAGATTGCAGAGGTGATCAACCAGTGCTCACGTGAGCAAAAAATTGTAAGGAGGATTTCCCCTCGATAAAGCTAATAAGTGCAGATGAGCAGATAACAACGTCAGAAACCATCATGCAATGTTACTTTCCATCACGCTTATCACTCGCATTTTCATGGAGAGTTCTCTCATGCCAACCTAGTAATAAATACCTATTTGGTGGAAACTATTCTGTTGAAGGACGTCATTTCCTTCGTTTAAATTTCGGAGTGACTTCATCTTTAGCTGGTTGTATGCAGCATTTCGGAGTGATTTGATTTCAGCTGCTCATCAGAGGCGATCTCGGCACTTCTCAAGACACAGGCAGGAAGCAATCTTTTACTCAAGTAAAGAATTTTCAGTGATATTTGCGTTTGGATAAGTCATTTGATAGAAAGGTTGTATTGTTTCTGCTTTTTTCAGATACATTGATAACGCGTAATGTTTATTTGATGTCAACTAGGAAGCGCACCCGTTAAATGTGATATGAGCAGTGAATGAGAAAGTAATCGCTTGCGGCAATGATTTTAAAGTTGGAAACATGGTTAGCTGGTTTGCAAATTGTTCAAAACAAACGTCGATGGTGCATTACGGCTAATCAAAGCTGATTTACAAAAGAAATCAACTGCAAAGTAAGTTTTTCATATCCTCTGCTGTGCGCTCAGTTCTTGAGTATTTCGTGCAGTAATGTTTGTAGCATACAATCATATCTAACAATCCATCGCGAACATTGTGTGCTAAATTGCAGCAAACAAATGGTTGATCACAAAATGTGCGTGTCTGTCTCGTAATGCCGTTAAATTTTGTCGACGTTTTTTTTTTTCGCAAATGGCTTCAAATAAAAAATAGAGCAGATTAGTGAGTTGAAAGGATGNGTTTTTTTTTGCAAATGGCTTCAAATAAAAAGTAGAGCAGATTAGTGAGTTAAAAGGATATACTGAGCATCTTTCTCGTTCATTTTTCATGCGTTATTGGAGTTTGGTCAAAGTTTGTTACGAGTCCCTCCATTATGGGAGTCTGTCACAGCGTTTAGCTGTGATAGAAAGAGTTGGGTACTGTTGTGTTGTGAAAGTCGCTGCAAAAGAAACGCTTCCAGATACCAGCTAAGTATCGAACAGATCGAACAGGTGAACAACGAGAATATTCGATTAGCGAATCTATGCAGCACACGTATGGGTCGAGCGCAACAAATGTGCAATGAGCGTGCAGAGTGTGTACTCGCTATGCATGAACACTTCAGGGCTTTACCTCAAATGAGTAAAGTAAGTTGCCTCGAATACCTTCTCTAAGTGATTTTTTAATAAACTAACCAGTGTTTTTCGCTTATATAAGGTATATTTATATTCCGTTTGGCGCAGGTACTACTGTATACTTGAGACAGGAGCAAACGAGGGACTCAGCTTTCGTTGTATAGCAATAGATATTGATGAATGGAAGAGAGGCATACTTCGTTTCTGGTTTGAAATAAAATCTAGCTCTTTTCCTTGCACTGTCCTAATATTTCATTCAGCTGATGTTTTTTGGCTTCCATATTCCACCAGTTTCACATCTGAATTGCTCTGGGCGCCGAGAAGTCGTGCAGTTAGCTAGAAGTGATTGTATAGATTAAAATTCATTCAGCTGATGAGCTTCTTTATATTCACAGTTTAATGGAGGTATGCGAATTTCCAGTAGCATAGCCATGTTTAAAATAGGAGATGCCATAACGTTGCCGTGCTCATTGATGAACTTGAGGTGGGAGAAAAAGTGGAGGAGATAGAGGGTGAGAGAAATGTAAGAGAGTAATTTACAGTGGAAGTGAAATTTTTTACCGTCACTTATTTGGCGTGTTTAGTGAAATACAGCCGACGTCCAGAAAGTCATCGTGTCATGTTGGGCTTTTTTGTTTGCGTGCTAAAAGTTGTCTTGAATTTGCTACTAGTAAGTGGTGAAATAATCGCAAGGTGGAGAAGTTAAAACGTTATCAAAGAACACGAAATTTCCGGCGCTGTTTTTTTCCAGTCACATCAAGGACTATCATGTGCGGCCGTAACTGAAATAAAACTTTCTAGCAGTTTCAGATTCACTTCATAAGAATAATTATGGCAGTCACAAAATTTGGGTCTTGAACCGTAAGCTGCAAATTTAGAAAACTGTAGCACTGGGATTGCAGACGTCTGTATAAAGCGGTACGCTTTCAGCAGGTAAAGGAATTGAATCGGCAAATTGATAAGCTGAAGAGGTTCTGTGTTCAAACGGAACTTGCTATGACCCACCTAGAGGCTTTGCATACGATGGCGATTGGTGAGCAAGAAATCGAAGCAAAGAAAGCCATTCTCAAGAGGGAAAAGGAGCGCTTCAACGAAACCAGTAGGAAGGAGCTAAACTGGATCTCATCTCACTCTCACACCAATGTTTTTACTGAAGGTCGGTTGTGATTGTTCGCATAATTTTTCAGCCATCAGAGTTTTGCTCATCCTTTGGCTCAACAGCTCTGCTATTCGATTTTTAATGTCTTGCTACTATCGGGAAAATTTATTTTGTCAACTGCTTCATAAAATCGCTAAGAGCTTATCACTGGATGAGTTCGCAAACAGTGAAAAGTGAAGATGATGTTTCAATAAAAGTCAATAGCGATAGTGTTTCAGATGAAAGGAGGCTTCAAGAAGTTGTTGATGAAGACGCCGAAAAACGTGAAGAACTTATGTTGGAAGAGTTCCTCAGTCGTTAAGAATGATACCAAGAAGCAAGGACTCAACTATGAGCTCGAATTGCCGTTGAAATGCTGCTCAGCGCATTGCTTTCATTAGGTTGTTCTATCCGCTTTTCAAGTCGTGCTTCGGCGGCTTTCAGTCCGTTTACTTTGTTTCTTTGTCATTCTTTTTGTGCAGTTTTGGATGTTTATTTAACATATTGAACCCATTCAGTATTGATGATTTATTCGCATCGAGTGCTCATAAGAGGTTTTTTTTTTTTTGCTTCCGTTGGAAACAAATGTTTCATCTTGTTGCTTGATTCTGTTCTCATTGATTAATGCTGAATAACTGTTAAATTTACTTCTGAAACTAAACACCTGTCATTTGGATACTCATCACCAAAGTCATCGAGGAACTCACGTGAGTCATTCTCAGAGAGAAGTGGACCGTGATTTAGAGCATGAAATGTGAATGTAACGCGGTATCTTTCCATTTTTGGTTCCTCAATTTCACAGTCCGTCGAAGCTACAGCCGAAGGATAAATTTCATTCCTTGTGGGGTNGGAAAGGGGGGAGAGGGGGGGGGGGGGGGGATTTCAAAAATGGGGAATTTCCCCCCCCCCCCCCCCCCCCCCTCCTCCCTGCAACACACTGTTCCATGTCCACATTTTGGATGATTAATCAGTGCTTGTTTATTAATCAGGTTGAATGGTTTAAAGAATTAATATCAGTTTTTGAATCCTTGCTTACCATTTCCCAAGTTTCATGAGTCTTCACGTTTGAAGAGGTTTGCTTTATGTTGAGTGCAGTCAAGCATCTATTCATTCGCCTTGCTAAGCGCTTTACATTCGTACTGATTGCAGATGTGCATAACAGAGTGTTTTTTAGATATGTTCATGGTGGTACGTTGAACTACATTGGATAGTTTGTTTATGCTTTAATTAACACGTTCTTGTCTTTGTCTTTTTGATTCCCTTTTCCAACAGCTGGGTTGTTTGAACCATTTCTGTTGACCCTTTCGCACCTTCGCCAATTAAGTTATTTGCCGTCGTGCCATGTAGAAAGCTCGAAAACATGGTATGACAACTGTTGATTATTTTATATGAAAGAAATAATTTTGCGTATGGTTCAGTGAGTTGGCGTGTATGATGGCTTTAAGCCGTAGCGTTGAGCATGAGCATAATGCTATGGCACTGAGTCATAGCGATTGGATAAATAATGCTGTGTTATGAGTTTGGGTCATAACAATATGTAAATAAATGTGGTATGGTGATATTGGGCTGCAACAGTTAATGAATAAGTCTGGTGCTTTCGCCAGGCAGCTAAGTATTATTTTAAGTTTAAATACCGATCAGGAGGTCGATTTCAGAAAATAGGTGTGAAAATTCCTCAGAAGGCTGATGGCCATGTGCACGATGCGTTTTTCACTAGTTACCTACTGGTTGGGTAACTGCTCTAAAAACAAAGCAAAGTGCGTAACCGCATGACGATGATGCGAAATGAGGGTTTTTAATATCCGAAGGCTTTTCTGAACTCGACGTACAACTTACTGGAAATCAATTGAGTTAATTTGATAAATATTTTGCCTGTGTGCCTTGTTAGCAATACAATGTATCACGATAAGTTTTCGACTCATGGGTTTTGAAGCGCAGAGTGCGTTGGTCTAAGCAGTCTGAACGACTAGGCATGGTTCCCACATAGTTAGAACGTGACTGGAATTTCGGTTTAGGCTGGCAGTGATCTCCTGTTAGACTCTGTTTAGGCTGACAGTGACTAAATGTGACACCTTTTATTTGTTCATTTCACGTAGAAGCAATTGGTATTTAACAGGAGAATATGCACAGTTCAACCGCAAACAATTATTTTGACGATTCAGCGAATTATATTGAAAATGTAAGACGAAGTAATATCGGAAAGACTTCGATTGAGATGTAAAATGTGCTGCACGTTGGTTTGTTGAACGCAACTAGTGGTGACTGTTGTTCACTTCCATGAAATGCTTCATGTACTCTCCCAGTTTCATTGTTTCTTCCATCGTTATCGCGTTGTAGAGCGAAGCACGAATCCCACCCACCGATCTGTAAATCGAAGCTTCTCTTAGCATCCATTTAGATATTTCGGTCACTTCAATGGCAAGCCGATTAGTCGCTGTGTTAGTTGGTTTAATAAAGTTAAGAAAAAAAGCGGCACTTTGAATATAACTACAGTTGCAAGCTTCCAAATTTATGCTACTTACAAGTAATATTCATTCGGCATGCACATCGTTCATTGTCACCATAGCATCTGATTCTGCCTACTTGAGGCATGTTAATTCATCGTTCTCTTGAGAACAACGAAGAGTGTTGTCGTCAAAAGAACGATGAATTACCCTGCAGGGAAATGCGCTATCAAACACTTATAATAGTACATACGAGAAGGGAAATTATGAGACACAGTGATTAGCTGGGCTCGTGATAAGAAGTCTTCTGGCTGTGTACTCTAATTATTTCATGTAAAGAGGTCAGCGAATTGGCACTTTGATTCTTCTGAGAAAATGACGCATAGTTTTGTGAAAATTGCGAAGATGATGAACAAAGGAATTTGTATGACGCTTTATTACTAATCATATGAGTAGCTTTTGCTATGAAGATTCATTACGTGGCTCAGTGATGGCGCCTCTTTGTCAGAAAACGTCATTATGGACTAAACTTCAACAAACACTCGAAGAGATATTGAGGTTTCCTCCTTTTTCTTGGCGATGAGGATGAACGGAAAATTTTGGCAGTGACTTCAGCACGCTTTTCGTTTTTATGCACGTTGAAAACAGTGCATTTCGTCGCTGTTTTTATTTTAAACTGAGGATTAAAAAGTATAGTTTTTGTCACGTTTTTCTTGCATCATATATATTACTTCTGGGACAACAAGTGCAGAAGGTGGCAAACATTGCCAAAGCCGATTTCTGACGCCAGAAAATAAAGCAACCATCTTAGAAACACAGACCGATGGCCTTTAAGTCCAATCATTCCCATTTGCACTGCGCCTCCAATGAACTTGTTCTCGAGCTCATCGTTTCCTGCAGCACCACCGATACGGAAAGGAATATTCATAAAACTGCGATATTTTGGATCCACAGGACAATAGTAGAAACTTCTTGAGTTGTCGATGATCTCATATATACATTCAGCCTTCGCCTGCAATTCTTCTCGAAACTTTGGCAAAACATTTGGCATATCATCAGAAAATGTCAGCTATTATTTGCAGTGCTGAAGAAGCTGTAGTCTCAAATAGTTTAATACAATACATATTTCTACCAGACCAAATTTGCATATAAAAGACAAGTTTTTAATTTCACTGCTGATTTTAAACAATTAAGTTGGGAAGAAGGTCCTTACAGTCCGCAATTCATAACCCCTAGGAATCTATATAAGTCCACAAAACAACAACGATACCTGTCAAAAGTGCGATAGCGCAGGGATGCGTCAGTGATAAGACCGACAAATGTACCACAATTCAAAAGTGGTAAGGAGTGATAAGAAAAATTAATTCAGACAGATTAAAATTGTTCTGAGATTTTAAATTAGTCCAGCGCCATTATCATTTCCAGAAAGAGTGTATACTCTTCGAAGAATTTGCAGTTTTTCCATGATTTCACATTGGCACTGAACGAAAAGCAATAGAACCTGAGATCGTCTTGTTTGTTAACTTGCACTCTCAATTAAGAAAAACAAACGGTTGAAATGGATATCGTTGACATCTGTTTCTGAAACCTTTTTTATCGAAAACTTTTTGAATGTTTCCAAGTAACTATAACTAAAGAAAAATAGGTGTTTTTCGTAAATAACAGCATATGAATAGAAGAGATGTAACATCTTACTCGATTTCTTTCGTATATGCTGTTGACTCCACCATTGTCTCGTATCCATTCCACAACAAGTTTCGTCATATAAATGCTTAAAACACTTTGATTAATTATTCAACTGAGTTGGGCTAGTTGAAAGGTTTCTAAGCGGTCGTGTCTACTTTCGCTCGGCTCGATGCGGTGATGGATCGTGGGATGGCCGCCAGGTACGATGGTAACCTGTGAATATGTTGAATAAGCAGGCGCAAATCAGCCAACTGCGAAATCTAGTAGGTGTGACTGGGGTTGGCGGTGGCACGCCAGCACTTAAAATGGTCACAATATCCAGTGATGGTTTTGTGTCACGGCGCGAATAGTCCGCCGAAAAAGATCTCAGTCCATACTGACTCGTAGGTACTTCGTGAAAGAAGAAAAGTTAGGAGAAGGAAACTCCGAATAACCGAAACTTACGTCGCCAGAAGGCGATGTACTATCGGCCACAGCAACATGGAAAGTAAGGTCAGCTGCGAAGTCTATACGGCGTTGCTTGGATGCTGCGAGTTCAGAAACGTGAAAGATGGAAAAATTGTCATATGCTTCGATAAAGAGACCGATGAAAACACAGCTGTTCAAGGTATTCAACTGCTAACTAAAAATTTCGAACAGGAAATAAATATCTAAAGTTCATAATTCCACCAATAATTTTTCTTATAAAGATGAGGGATAAATCTAAGCACAAGGTCTTGAAAGCTTTCTGAAGCCACTGGACGGGATAATGATACGTTTGATCCATTGAACGATGAACTGAAAGCAGTAAATTTTCCAAGAAAAATTGGCATGAAGCTCTCTTTCGTTTCAAAGCCTCTGTTATTTTATGGAAATACTCTCCAGTGCAAAGATGTGCATGCTGATAGAGATAAAGGCTCAGATTATGACATCAACTCAGATTATGACATCAAATGTTCTCGTTAGTTCGACTCGACCGTGCTGAGTTGTAGTATTCAATTAGTCTAGCAATTCAATGATTGTCTTCAATACTCTCCGTCAAGTGCTTGGATGACACATGCTGGTAAGCAATACCCGTAAACACTTGGCGTATTGTAAACGGAATGATGCTTCGCCATTTCGGCATAGTTGAATACAGTTGGTGTCATCGGATGCTCATTGCCGATCAGATCGCGTCGAACGATCGTTATAGTCAATCCGGCAATACCGAGATTCTTTTGCGTGCCACAGAAAACAAGGCCGTGCTGAAAGCAACTGACGAATTCATACTAACCGTTAACATTACGGCTTCTCTTTTTTTGAAATGCTCTGTGGCTCAAACATCCATCCAGAATATCCGATTCAAGTTGGAAAACGAATCTGCTGAATCCAAACTAAAGATCTGAGGACTTGTTCTAAAAATGCCGGAGTGTGGAATTAGGTTTTATGGCAATTTCCACCACCGAATTCAAGAGTGACAACGGAATGGAGAATGCTAAAGACTTTCTTGGATAAAGATTCCAGATTTTTTCTTATTGCTAAACAATATTCACCGCTTAGATCTAACTTCAACTTGGAGCCAACAGAGTTAGTGGATCAAATACTTCATAACAAGAACGAAAAGCAGTCACATTCTCAGCAGACTCGACCAAATGGAAAAAGTAATCCGAAGCTTCTTAGCAGAATATATGAAAATGTTCAAAATTTCTTAGAACCGCTTAGACAAAAAAGATAAAACTGCACTTATACGTCGTATCCTAATATAAATATAAATATAAATATGAATATATATATATATA
>JAARMF010000740.1:0-13092 GCA_022844705.1 Toxascaris leonina | reverse complement strand
ATGAGCGAGCATATATATATATATATATATATATATATATATATATATATTCCGCTTAAATTCGAACGATTAAGGATTCCATTTTTGCATTAAAATAATATTTTTGCATCTGTCGAACTTTCGACGAAATTAAATAGCAGCCGAAAATATTAGCATTCGATTACTTTTTTAACTGAAATAAAAAATTGAAATCTTGAAACGAGAATATGTCTAGCTAGCCGTCTTTGTTTGGAGGACGGTTTTGAAAACAACCTTGTCTCTCCAATGA
The DNA here is from genome assembly GCA_022844705.1 of Toxascaris leonina. Lineage (NCBI taxonomy): Eukaryota > Metazoa > Nematoda > Chromadorea > Rhabditida > Ascarididae > Toxascaris > Toxascaris leonina. The sequence continues at coordinate 12,824 of JAARMF010000740.1, read as the reverse complement.
TTAGAGTCATCACAACATATTGCAAGTAAACAGACATTTTCGAATGAGAACGATCGACTGAGGACATTAGAGGAAACATCAGCAACGAGTGGTACTCCATCTAGTGTTTCTGGAGCTCTAGGAAACTCGACGCCGTGCACTGTTTCGTTTGCGCAATAATAGAGGTATGCAGCGAGAGGATCTCTTGTCCAATTGCTTTCATCGACAATCGTCACGTATGGTTTCTGCGGTGGAAAAACCTGCACAAAATAGGCATTGTTAATACGGGAATCAAGTGAGTATTTTTTGGTAATTTCTCCCGATTGACTATTCCCATGTTTTTTTAATTGCTGCTGTGGAGTGCACAGTTCATAAGCTCAAAACTTTTCGACTAGATTTGAGAAGCACAATAACATATGCCTCAGTCTATTACTGAATTGGCGTTCAATCCTATGGATATCCGGCCCCCGCATTTTTTGCCTCATTTAGTCTCTCGTATTCTCCCTGACATCTCCTGAGGTAGCGATAAAAGGTGACCACAGAATGGCGTAAATGCAGTACTAACTTCGTTTTAGTGATACAAAAATGCTACCACCTTGATTATTAGTTAATATAAAAGATATGTGTGAAAAATGATTATTTACTAAAAGTGCGGAAATTCGGGAAGATAGGGGAACACCTCAAGTGTACTGTTGCATCGAATCACTTTAAGAGTTTAGTCCAATGCTGCCGAACTTAGAAAAGTTTTACATGTTTGACATTGATGTATTTGGCTGCTTCAACTGCCGCCTTCGACGACCATGCACCAGTGATTGCATAATCGGCCGACTCTTTGCCATGTTTCAGATTTAGCGGAATCGCGGCGAATTGCCCAGTTCCACCGCCTTGCAAAAACAACACTTCGAACTCATTCGGTATTGACCTGGAAAATTGTTAGCGTCAAATACGTTCCATCGAAGAATGGAACAGATGAAGGCGCATTCAACGACATGATTAGTACTTGCGGAATGTTGTTGGGATATTATGTAAGCGATGACGCCTCTATGAGAAAAAACACATAGCTTGAAAAGAAAGGGAACTCATATTAACGTTGTGTTTTCAGTGGAAGTTATGAGGAGATATATACAGGCGATGAAATCATCTCTTTAAAGAGTTGGTAATGAATATTTGGTGCTGAAAAAAACAAAAACTTACATCTCCTCTCGGAGCAATTTTTCAGTGGTGTGGAGCACTTCTGCGAAGTCTTTTGATCGATGACTCATTTCTAGAAATACCTCTGGATTGATAAATTGTACAGCAGTCGTTTCGTGGAAGGTTGATACATGAAAGCTAGAGGCAAGTCGGAGGGACAACAATTTGCTCTATTGCGACTCATCTGCCGTTTAATGCAGACAAAAAAAAAATGAAATATATGCAACATTGAAGCATTTAGAAGAGATAGAGAGCGAAAAGATGCGGCTGCTTCGCCTCAAAACTTTCTTTTCTTGAATTATTTTTAAGTGCGTTAGACTTTTGTTTGAAACTTCCGACATTTTCATTCAGTGGCGCTCGTTGTGAAACGTGAGAAAATCAGTATTTCCACCATTTATATCAAGTGGCTTCTTGTTACGCAAGTAGAAAGGCATCATTCAAAAGAAAGAGCTGCTATGTTTTCATCAACCGATAATGATTATGGGACTTTATACTCGCGATTCAACAATTCCCGTTAGGATATATAACAGCAGTGCAAAGAATAATAAAAGTGAAAGCGTCACGCACCAAGAATGCTGATTCCTGCACCTGGATATTCGAGGAATTCTTCATGAGCCCTCTTCATCACCTATAATAAAGGACCAATCGTTATGCAACAGCGTTCGTAAGTTTTTTGCACTTGAACGGTGCAATTATTTGACCGTTAAATTGAGTAGTGATAAATATTACAATGAATTCGCTGAGAAAAGCAGAATGCAATGGCATAAATCGAAGATCTGCTTGTGAAGATGATCCGTTGCAAACAGAACAAACATACCGCTTCGGGGATTTTTGCTGGACCAGCACCGAAGTTAATCTTCTTTTCATTTTTTTCCATACCTGAAGACAAACACAGAAATTAAACTCCACAAGTGCGAAACTAAAAGCTGCGTATTTCGAATATACAACATTTTGAATAGTTCAACTTATAGAAGTGTTGAGCATTGTGCGAAGATGAAAATTTTGACGAACACAGTTTCCAGGAAATACAGTCATATCCATACATTAATATGCCTACGTTCAAATTTACAATTTGATAGTTAGCTAACAAATGATGAAACAGCTTCAGCGGAAACTTTGAACATGCATGAGTAACGCAACAGCCCACATATATGTATGTGTTCTATATTTCCAAGAGATGCCTCGCAACCATATAATTTCTAGGCCTATTTATAACAAATAGAAGATTCGAATATGGAACACTATATGAGTGTTGAAAAGAAAGAAACATACAAATGACCTGAAAGGAAGTTATATTTACTTTTGTAAATAAACAATCTGAAAACTGTCTCGGTCTCTAATTACTTCATTTTTCTGCTTCCGAACATGATACCAGTATTCAGAGAAGCTAAATAAAGAGCCAAAATGCACTATTGAAAATGTGAAAACGAATTCCATCCAATTATTAATGTATATTTATTATGAAGCAAAGGAACTGAGCTAATTTGGCGACACACCAAATAAAAGCTTATAACGACAGTGAATTAACCAAATTACTTGATTACTGGTGAAGTGGCGAAACACACAAAACTGTCCTCAACATTCGCAGTACTTAATAAGAAAGGTGCCAGAAGTTTAAAGATTGATTAATGTGCAGGGGGGAATATTGATCACCGGAAAAAAAAGCTGAGTGAAACATTGAAACAGTGCCCCCAGCAGAATGCAGTCACGGGAACACAACGTTCGCCTTCAAGAACGACGACGCATGTGTCGTGCGGGCATGGATGTATGCTGTGTGAATGAGCGGTCAACAAGACACAACCTGTCTTCCATGTCTTGCCCTCCCGTATCAAAATCTTGTCCAATTGTTCTTAGTGACCAGTCGTCGATAATATACATGCTGAAAATCATTCGTTTCTGACCGACCGTCTTTTTTCTTTGCACTCTGGCATTTCTTGACATTTTCTATCAAGCTATTGTTCGTTCTCCTATTTCATATCTTTTGAACAGTTTCATATTTTTCACCTCCAATGAGTTGCAAGCAGATAAAAGAAGCAAACGAAATGCAAGCATGTCCGTATTTCAGCTGGAAAGTAGGCAGCGAAAGGAGACCATAACACAGTTCCGTTGTAGGTAGTAGCATTTAGCAACCTCTTTGCAGGTCTAAATCGTAGAGTGCTACTCTATGCGCTGAAACGATGTGAAAGATAATGCCTCACATGAAGAAAATGCATATGAAACACAGGAGGACCATTATGACATATTCCATACATATCGGAAGTGATTCTAGTGTCAAATCGACGACAAAGCTATTGACTTTCACCTTCTCTTCAGCCAGGATGAATACTCTTCACTTTATCACGGCTGAAACTGAATTAAACTAGCGAATGAGGGCACTGGTTCCTGAAACCTCCATCAGTAAGAGTAATTAGATATGAAACCAAGGTTTTATGCCTTTTCTATCAATGAATACAGTTATAAAGTTTCGCAATGTTTGTTTTCGGGAGGAGCGCATGTTTAAAATTGCAGTGGATATGCTGCCACTCCCAGCTGGTCACATACTTGTTCCTAAGCAATGCAAGGGTTAAGAATACGTGGCTTTTGCAGCGTGTCTTTGAACAATATTCACTGTGTAATTATAGGAAAAAAATGGCAACATAGTGTTATGTGTTCATGAGAAGCTTCGTAAATTAAGTAATTTGAATTATTACTGAATTGCCGGAATTCTCAGATAGAAACTGGATAGGATAGTTAAAAATTTTAAAATTGTTGTTTGAACATTTCGTACAGAAATCTTTTTTAGGTACGGTCGTAATCACTGTGCGACTTGAAATCACTTTGATCAGGTAGAAAAGCATCAGTGATAGGAAGGTAGTACGAATATAAGTGGTAAGCAGAGAAGCAATTAGACCGTCATCTTCGATGTTTGGTGCTGATAACGATGACACATTGATTGTACAAAAAAGATTAAAACTCGATGAGTTCGCTTATGCTGGAGAAAACTTTTGTTATGGACAGATTACAATCACTTTGTTCAAAAGCTGCCGTCATTATGCTGTTTGGGTGGTCTGCAATAAGCTATGCAGGGCAGGGTTATGGATCGAACAACTTAAGTTTTTTAGCAGATAAAAGCTATGAGGTTTGCGTTGCGTGTCTATTCGGTAACATAGAAGGGTTTTTTCTAAATGATGGCTTGAGCGTATCTGCGAACTGATCTGAAGCATTCGATGCCAAGTTGATTAACAAGACAAAATCGTCCACCATTCATAAAAAAGCAATCTCTGTAGTGTGAAATTTGATCACTTTTGGCTTCAGCCGTTTCAAACGCATCGTCAACAAGAAGAATCAAATCATTGCTTGATTATTACTGCCAGTGAATAAGGTTCCATCTGACTTGCCGTTAACATATTAGAAAGCTCTTCTCTCTGAAATCTTCACGGCGAGTTGAGAAAACCTAAAGACAATGTGCTTTTGACGGTATGGGCAGTCAGGTGTATGATATGTCAACCCAGTCCAGGGTTGGCGAAGGCGCAGTGAACGAAAAATGACGGTTGTTATTGTAACGCAGATTTATGGAAAATTTCAAATTGCGACTTTTTATAACAATCTTTACTTCACAGCAACACCCACTTCGAGCAAAACTGTTGCATTTACTGCAGTTTTCATTGATGAGTATTCAGCAACTAGTGCAACTGAATTTGCATTTTCTAAATCTGCGGTATAGAAATTGACCAAGCAGCTAATTCAAGTCATCACCACATTCAGCTCATGTACCAGAAAACAATACAGTGCAATTTTATGTGGGCAAACAGGCGTCAACGAGATAACTTCAAGCTTGCACTCCACACAGGTTGCGTATAACAGCTTTTCAAGACTTAAGGCAGAAAACCCTCCACATTGTTCAATTATGCCCGAAGACCATTCGAACGGATAAATGATATACATTAAGGACAGTCGCATGGCTTTTGTCGGTCGGGTTAAGCCGTCACGAACAAAACTGCATGCTATATTTGCATATTCACTTTGAAAAGGCGCATTCTGTACATTCGCATATGTCTGTTCTTCTGTCAGCCCCCTTACTTTAACTCGAAAATCATCGAAGCTAGAGTTTAAAAGCTCAGTGGGTAAGATGTAAACACAGTGAGACTTGCCGATATCACTTTCCGCGTTCAGTAATCAACGATGGAAGAAGTTATGACCATTTATGGGTGGAAAACAACTTGCATGTACCTCACACTGATTGGATCACAACAAAAGATGAAAAACTTCACAGATGATTTGGGCGAACGATCGGATTGATTAATACAGTAAGCATAACTTTGGGTACCTAACACTCGCTGCTAACTTATGAAATGAGTTCGCTTTTAGTGGGCGAAGTGAACAAAAAAAAAACATCTTTCCAGCTTCGTTGACATATCACATTTGACAAAAAAAATGCTCTAAACGACTCATGATATAAAAGAATAGTGGACAAACTCTAACTGTGGCAGGGCAAATAGACTGCAGTTGAAATGAACGTGGGTGAAGCAATTTTAATGCAAATCATAAGATTTCACAAAGTAACAGCAGTAAAAGTTCATCGCATTACACATAACCAACACTAACGTCACTACGATACACAAGTACTAGCGTAATTTAAGTAGGTTGGCTGCTCAACGTCTGCGTATTACTTTTTCTCGCATTACATCATTTATTTTTCTCTTTGGTAAAGAACCCTTCATCACATCGTGAACCTATGTTTTGTACTCCGAAAGTGACTGAAAAGAAAAATTTGCAACCTAGTAAAAGAAATACCAGTATTCTACTTCCAACAATGAAGCGTGCCAAACAATAATCAGTTTTTATCCCTGTTGTTTGTTTCGTTTTTCGCAATAACCCCTCAATTCTTCCCCTCGAAAATCAGTACTGCACAAAAGTATACAGATATCTTCGGCACGCAAATACTTTAACGTATATAATTACTTTTACCAGGATTATAGTCTGCGCAATTAAATATTCCTAAAACCGACAATACTCTACAGACTAAAAATCGTTTGCTCGCTACTGAGTTAGAGTTGTTAAGTGTCCCTGTGCTTTTCAATATTCAAAACGCGGATTTAGTCGGTCAACAACAAGTAGTTATGTACTGCACACTTTACTGAAATGTGGCTGATCGTCGGAGCATCCAAATACCATTTTTATCGCAAATAATACTAATCACGAGGTTCTACTCTTTAAATTTCGGTGTTCTTTCTTCGACAATTAATAACACTGCCTCAACAATTAAGAGCAATCGTTTTTGTTTTCGGAGATTTTTGTCTTCAAAATCAATCTGAAGCTGTCGAGCGTAAGTCTTATTCACCTGTAAGAACAAATAAAAGTGGCATCATATTTGAGGTGAGCTTCAAACGTTCCTGCAAATTAATTGCTTATGCACTAAACATTTTCACTCACATTCCAACCTTCTCTCTACTATCTTCATCAAATTACATACGCTCTTTCGTATTCTTTTGAATTCTTCATGACCTTCTCTGATTGCCACTCACCTTCATTCCATAAAAAAACAAGCAATTTTGCATGAATTTCACATGGCTCCCATAGCACCACATCATACAGATCAACTGCACTTCTTCAGGCAATCTCTAAGAAATTTCACTGCAAAGTTTAAGCATCAGAGTCTAACAGTATGCAGAAACTACGTATTAACTACGTATTTCATTCTAATTGGCTTTTTATATTGCCACTGAGGCAACTGAAACTTCTGAACGAATAGATTCACTTCAAGATTCCCGTATGAGCACAGGCATTTGGGAAATGCATTTTTGAAAGGTGTAACTCTCTGATATGCTGTAGAAAATTTATAAAATGGCCTATTTTCAGAACATCATCCATTGTCAGCAGATGACTAACAGATGAAAGTTTTCCATATGGCGTCTCTATCCACTTGCTATAAAAAGACACGAGCTGCGATACAAAGAAGTGAAGACTGTTGCGTGGCGAAACCTGAATTTATGTAAGTAATACCGACAGTCTGAGTGGCATAGTGATAACGCGATGACGGTGGTTTAGTCTGTCAAAGTGTGTCGAGCGAGTTTTAAGAAATGCTAGAATTACACAATGCTGTGTTTGTTTCTATTGGTCTCTGCGACTCGATTAGATGACTTTCTACAACACTTCGCACAGTCGATCATTGAGTCAGTTAGAAAGACTTTCAGTGAAACATAATGATATCACTAATTGCATTCAATGAACTTCAGAAAATGTGAAGGTTTGCTTTCTAATGTTTTAAATTTTCAATTTCATTGAAGTTTCCAACTTTCACTTCCTTTCCTTCAATGCCTCGGAAAATGGAGCGCTGAGTAAACAAGCTAAAGAGGGTCAGGAAAGTTTTGCAAATAAGGATTGAAAGGACGATGTTCGCATAAGGTTACTGAAAACAGAATCGGATCAACGGAAATGAAAGTAATAAAATCGGTAATCGTGAAGAAGAGGCGGAAGATAAAATATCGACCCAGCTGGATAAAGGGGGTGACGAATGTTAATCAAGAATTGAGATGGAATATTGAGGGTAACATAACACGAAGGCTCGACCATTATAGCAGGAGAGATGTTCAACGTAACATGTCAACGACTTCACCAAGAGAAAGGTAGACAGCAAACCTTCGTTTGAAACGAATAGCGAAATAATTCTTGAATAAAGTTGAAGCTTGATAACCAGATTCATTGTTTTCGCTACCGATCAATTCAAAAAGGTGGACAGCTAAGCGAACGACCAGCAATTATCAAACGTCGTAACTAAGGTCCAGTAGGCGTACATCATACTGATACCGATATTCCGTTGTCAGTGATCACCACTTCTACTCTTCTGTGCATCAGTGCAGTAGTAGTCAGTGGATGTGAACGAATGCATGAGCCAGCTCTTATGGGAACTTACAGCAAAGTACTCACTAATTCGAATAACAAATGTGCTGTTCCACGCGAAAATGCTGTGTCACAATAAGAGGAATTGATGCGAATTTCCCCATTCATTAAATCAATTCAATTCGAAGTTTTATCCACAGCGATGATATCGCAAATATGACCAAAGATTTAAGAAATGCGTCGATATGCCTTTTACATCGGTTGAAGCAATTAAGCGACTTATCCTCATATGCAAAATAACTACCTCCATAATCAAAAACGAGTTTAAAACAGTCCGGACAAAGGAGAGTGAAAAAAGTGGCTGAAATACTTATTTCATGATTAAAATTTTAGCTCAAACCATTGTCATCAGTTTATAATTGAACCCAAATGAAAGAACAATTTTAAAGTGCCCTTCTGAAGTCTTCAGCGCAAAGGTGGAAAAAGAATGCAAAAAGAATGTTGAATGCTTGTGTCAGTACGAAAGAAATAAAAAGTAAGAATTCAAAGCAAACAAGTTGTCCTTTGTCTCTGTCTCTTATTGGAACAAGATCACCAACTAAACTGAGGCACAACTGTTTTGCTTTGCTAAAGTTTAACTTCTCATCGAAAAAAACAGAAATACTTTGAGATTTTTCTCCATCGACGTCCTCATCAACATATCATGGTTTCTCTTTAGCAGCAACAATCACATCAGAAAAAAGTCAAATTAAATCTCTCACCTGAAACAAAGGAAGAGTGAAATCACAGAAAAAAAAATTAATATAACATGTGCCTTTTATCGAAGATGTATTAATTTTCATAGATGATCGTAGAATGAAGGCTGTTAGTTACTGTGTAGGTGAATGAGAAGCTGTGTAATGCACTAACACAAAGTTCACTATGCAGAGCATTCTCGATTGCGATTCAAACTGATGTAAAATGGCGATGAAGAGGTATAGTTGTTAGCTATCCGTTTGCTGCAAATATTGCATGTTTCGCACTCAAAGGATTCCACTTTAATTTGCGATCCATTAGCAGGCTTTCTCTCAAACATATAGCACAGAAGGTACTGATGAAATCATGAAAAAAAAAAAGATTGGAAAGATGAGAAATCGAAGGCAATTTTGGGTGGCCCCAGCCGAGATGAATGGGGCATTCGCGCAAAAGGAACGAACGGTGAGGGCGCTGGTCCTCATTACTCCGCTACTGGCCGGTCGCTGGGTAAGTCATCAACATTCTCTCGCACCCCCGTTCCGTTTACGGCACCACTGTAAGATGAACTTTTTAAGCGGAGTGGTATAAATTGCGATTCCTTACTTTTAGCAACAGACAAACAAGCAGGAGACGGAGAGGAAGCGCTAGGGAATGAAGCCCGTCGCAACGAAGCTGCTGAAGGCACGTACGCTTCACCAATAATCCGCCATCAGGAGGTATTTCGCAATCAGACAATGAAGAAGCATTAGAAATCGAAAGTGCAGAAGATTGAGAGGAAAGTAATCCAAAAACGGCAAAGAATTTGGCGATTTTTCTATTGAATTTGGCATCTTATCAATGCTCATCACGTGTAGGTCAATTAAGTATGATCGTTCTTTGCAAACTGGTGGCTCAAATCTTCAAAATCTAGCCATTAAAAATGATCTACAATAAATTCTTCAATCGTGAGCAACAAACTGCAATTAAGATTAACGGACACAGATTTCGAAAGGGGGTCCAAGGTGAGCGGCAATTTTGAGCCAATAAAAATTAGCCACAATTCCTAACTTTCAAGAGAGGGTGGGAACGGAAGGGTGTAAATGCGCATGTGTTTCTTAAACATCTACAAGCAAAATACTTCATCGATGATGTTGTGAAATATTGGTGAAAAGATGTGTCGTAATCTCGACTTTACATATCAGCCCAAATATATCAAGGCTGTGATGTGTGTTCTTAGTGGCGACTGTGAATTGGTGGATGGCAACACGAGTCCGTCGCTGAGAGACCGGAACATACGGTGTGCCGTTGTAGGCATCGGATTTCCTGGAAGTAACATATTTTTTTCAAGCGGCGCTCCTCGAGATGTTTCTGACAATTGCCCTGTGCCAGTCCGTTGCTAGAGTGGCAGCACGCTCAGGTGCTGTGCCATTGCTTCGAACGGTGATTGCTTCGAAAGCAATCGTTGAAATAGCTTGTGCATATAGCGTACATTGATGGCTCAATTTCGACATGCATATCTGATGCGAATAGAGGATTTTCACATATGTGTCAGGCAAATATCAAAGGTTAGTTCAATTTGCCACAGCTGTGGAAACCGCTGCAACTCAACGTCATAAACTGATTCCAACGAACGCACTTTGCCCGGTATGTCGGATCGCACCGTCGGTCCCTCTTTCTCCACTGAACTGCAAAAATTTCAACGTCTTATTGAATTTGCAATGATAATTCAACAACAAATAACTGATGTACTAAATATGTCGTCGTTATACCAATTAGACATCAAATGCAATGTGTATTGTTAAGTAGTATGGAAGGTAACAAACTATAAACGTATTGATTCGATCCTGAATTTAGAGTTTTATTATGCTAACGTTGGAAAATTATCATCGCTGTTGTAACACGCTCCAAAAGCACATAAAGTTTTTTTAATCTATAGAAGCAAATACGGTTGAGGTATTGATGTTTTTTTAATTCAGTAAATGTAAGTGTCTGCTTTATTTGTTAAACATGCTCAAAAATATAGCTTTAGCAACGAAGGTGAGAACAGCTGCGGAAGAAAAGGCTTCAGAGTACGAATATATCGAAGCAGTTTTATTCATGCGCAAATTCGATAAGACAGCTAATAACGAATTAGAATGTTGCGGAAATTTTTACTTGTGTCAAACTCAATTTATACATTTCCCTGACAAAATCTTCGTATGGACATAGAGTAGATAACATATTCCAAAAATTGTTTCCTTTTTTGGGCGGGTTTTCATGCGGATATGAACACATCAGATATGAAGACGTCTTTTACAAAAGCGAGTCGGTGAAATGAAGGGAATTAGGTTATCCGTGAACAAAAAAGCAGATGAAAGAACCTTAAACAATATGTCGACTGGAAAAATATGGACTGCCGCAACTCCTAATAGGCGTTTTCATAGAAAATTTCCACATATTTGGCGTCCGAAATTTGTCATACAAATCAATTGCAACACCTCAATAAAAAAGACAAAAGTGCCACTTCGCTTCCGAACTAGAAATTGGTTTTTGTTTCTTTCGCCAAATGTGAACACCCCGCATCGTTGCTATTCACTGCGTCAAAGACAGCAAACATTTTGCCTCTTTTTGCAAAAATTAGACGAAAGCCATTCGTTCATTAAGATTAGAATATTAATAATTAATGTATTGCAGAAAATGTTATATAAATGACTGGATTCATAAATTCTCGTGCGCTCATTAATAATCGATTGTATGCCACTGACAACTGATTTTTGGACTTTTCATTCGCCGCAATTAGCCATAGAGACTTGTGCTCATTACACGCTCATCACAAAGCGCTATATTTTGAACAGAATATGCCTATCATACACTATCAGTAGAAAGTGTGCTTTAAACACGCAGCTATTTTCAAATGGAAATTGTATTGAGGAAGTATCTGGAAGCAAGTCAACTATGGGAACGAATCACGATCATTGTAGACTGCATTGCATAGTAGGCGTGTGCATTCACACCCTATCGCATTCAAAATATCCCACGATCATCGTTCAATGCCCAAGATAAACGATCCTCGTTGCGGTCTTTCTGAGATTAAACAATCTTATTGAACCAGCACGTAAGATGGACAAACAGACGCTTTCAATTTGTGACTTCACAACGAAAGTTTCTTTGTTTCAAGAGTGCCGATGTCCAGTGCATGCGTCTAAAAAATAAATTCGAAGTGGTTACAGTAATCATAACGAATAAAAACGCAGTGCTTAATTCGCCACATCAGGATGCCATACACCGTGATATATGGGCTTTTTGTATTATAAGTGAAGACACCTTTACAAGTGATTCGAACCATACCTTGAATACCTTGAAGAGCAGTGATTTCATCGATTTTGTTGTTCTCTTTATCGATGCATCTGACAATTTTTCGATCTCTCGCGATCCTTCAAGCAACGCCATATGGACGTCGCAATAGATCTTTTCATTTTGTTGGCGGTCTGCCGCATAGTCGCTTGGCTTCTCTTGAGTGTCATTCAAGGATTCGCTTAGTCCACCTGTTGTCATTCATCATTGCTACGTGACCAGCCCATCTTTGTTCTTTTTTGGACATCTCTTCAACGATGTCCTCTACACTAGATCTAGAACGCAAATCTTCGTTCGCGATGTTGTAGAGGATTATGGAACCATTGTTTATCAAGCAACAAGGAGGATTATGTGCACGAGTTTTTTGTTTAAAAGATTCGTACAACCGTTCAGTTCGGTTGAATTGGACTGATGGGCTGGAATTGTGGAGCCTAGATGTGCGTATGATGCACTNCATGGAGTTTGTAAATGAGTTTCCTCCCACAGTCGGCTGAATGTGGTTAGCAAATGAGCTTTTTATTTAAGAGGTTCGTACAACCGTTCAGTTCGGTTGAGTTGGACTAATGGGCTGGAATTGTGGAGCCTAAATGTGCGTATGATGCACTTGCGCACTTTTGTCCCAGCAAAGAGTTACTCCCTGATTTCTTCGTAGTGACTAATGATGCAATTGTACCAAGGTGATGCTATTATTGTAATTTTTGTAGTGCACTTCTACTAATACTAGATATATAGTACAGTATTGCACCAAATTAAAGTCAGCAAGTAGAGTATAAGTACAGTACAGCCTG
>JAARMF010000739.1:31674-43747 GCA_022844705.1 Toxascaris leonina | reverse complement strand
GTTGGGGGGGGGAGAGGATGGAAGAAGGCACGGTTTTCACCTGAATAATAAAAATGCGTCGAAAATTTTTGCCCACTTTGGACGATTTTTGTACATCTGCACTGCTTGTTGAAATGCCCATAACAAGGTGAGATGATCGCAATTACGCATAAAATTTCCCACTGGAACAATGATCTCTCTGATCTGACGTTAGCTGTTAAAGCACAGCTGAGAAGGCTTTTTAATAACAAACGTACAATGTTTACCTCAATGCAATGCACTCGAATTTGTTTGTTCATTGCTTCCTTATTTCTCTTCGTATATTTTCGCATGAAGTTGACTAAGGCTTAAAATCTAATATTGCGCCTCATGGATTAAACTAATTTTCTTTCGCTCTACTTTTTAGTAATTTAACGGCGCTTATAATCCAGACTCGCATCTCTTTCTTCATGGTTTGCATGGATAGGATTTTATAGATTCATAGTTATGGATTCATAGATCTTGCGCGATCAGTCGTAAAAAAAAGCTCCGACTAGACTCTTTGACTCCGTCCGATTGAGCCATACCGACCAGCACCATCATCAAAGCAGCAGCAGTGGAACGAATCCAGATTCGCATCTTAAGCGCAAGCAACGGTGAGTCGACTCCTCACCATCCAATGGACAGGAGGCGATTCTAAGCCCTAGCCATCATGTCATCTTACAACTTCATCTAAGCGGAAGTAGACGCGATGTGAAGAGATATTTATTCGTAGTGAATGATTTGTTGAAAAAAGGTTGTATAATCGTTTGGCATAAACACTAACGATGCTTAGACGATCGTCCACTTTGCGTACTTCATTTGCCCCACATAGTTTATAGTTGGCCCATACTGGATATTTCAGTAGCGCAGAGATCACTTTATCACCAGCTGCTAAACCTTTCACTCCTGGTCCTACCTGAAAATTATTGAAATGTTCATATGGTTATTGGTTGCGGAATGCTCAAATTGGTGGAACTTGATGTTAGATAGCACTGAGAAAAATATCGTCTAATCCCTATAGCTTTTGATGAATATATGGTAAAAGCTGTCTGCCAGCTTTGTTCCTCTGTGCTGGTTGCGAGATGGTAGTTGCCTCTGATTCCTTAGTAGCTCTTTGCATTATCCACTAGTTTCTTCCTTCTTTAATACCAATACCTCTTGTCATATCAGCTCTCACCCTTAACAATTTGTGCACTAAGAACCAACTGTGGCCGAAAAGTTCAACTCTAGTTTGGCTGCACTGAGCAAATAATAACTACGAAACAAGCTATTTTCTTAGTTGAAAGCGATGCTTTCCATTAGCTCATTCGTTTTGTTGGCGGATAGTTCATAAAACATTTTCGACATCTCGAAGCGCTAAACATCGTTCAAACCTTGTCAATGAAGCCCACTGCTTCTGATCCTCCAATGCATGGAAATTGTGCTGTATGAGCAGGATAGGTGCCACTGATTTTATTCAAATCAAGTGGATTAACAGGTGAAGCAATCCATTTGACGATCACTTGACCTGCTGCGGGAGCATTTGGCATTGCTTTCTCGACCAATTGTAGTACCTGAACATATTGCAAAGCTTTTCAGCATTCGAATATGAATCAACTACATCAATGAACATTTCCACGGTGCTATCGACTACTATCAGAGTATTTATTTGCGCTAATTTAGTTGCTCATGTTATTCCACAGATGCTCATAGTTCAGCTATATTATCACCGCTTTAGCATATGGAGTATTTCCGTTTTTTAACGAAGTTGATTGTTAAGATAAAGATTGAAATGGGTTCATCCTTAGGAATTTTGTATTGTGAATAAGTGAGACAGGCATGAGGCCTAGAAGACTCTGAAATCGTTCGTTCTGACAATCGGAGCCTACTAAACAAACAGCCCAAAAAATTAGCAAACGACAAGAAATCAACAAAATTAGCTATCGATGCTTGCTTCTTGAGCGCAAAATAACGAGTAGAATTTTGCGAAATGTATATAGGTTCTGAGTGTTTCATGAAATGAATTTTGAAGCCGTTAACTAAGTTTGAGTTATACCAAATAAGCAGAACATGTTTTTTTGGTTATGTATTTGTTCTTATGGACGTTTAGTACACTTGAGTAGATCCTTGGCATAAAGGAGGAACGGTGAAGGTTTTGAGGTAGAAGCCGCTACAATGGGAAGTTATTGCTTGTAGCTAGTATCACTTGAGCTAGTGGAATATGAGCTCAAGAGTTCACGTAGACCTGAAAGAAGCAAAATTAAGCACCAACACTGATAATAAAAATATTATCACTTGATCACTTGATCACTTGATTGACCGGACTGTCGAACGTCGATGACGCTGCCGGTCACAATGCGCTTCCATTAGGGCACCGAGGCCCGTGGTTTTGCATTGTTGTAGCCAATAAATGACGCCACCCCGCTGGCCAGGCGAGCAGGCCACTTATATATATGTATATATATACATATATATTCAGTTCGGAGTTTCGGTTATTCGGAATAAAAATATTATATATAATGGAATTTCCTACCTTGGTAGGGTCGCCAAAGCGCATATATTCGAGCACTCTGTTCACCGACATCTTCAACGAGTGATCGATTCTCCCAAAGTTTGAGGTCCTTAAAGATTACTGATAAGTCCTCAAATCAGAAGGAGTTCTAGATGCGCAAATTTCATACGTCCGTTCATCTGTGGCTAATATGAATCACTGAGTGTGTGACATTGGCGTTTGCTTTATCTGTTAGCTTAGGAAGACTAGTAAATTGCACTCGTTCTCTGGGCCTCATTCTATCTCAGAATTTTGCAGGATCACCCAACTCTCCTTCCTCCAGTTACATTTTGATTCCTTTCACCTTAATCAATCACTTAACAACTTTTGGCCTCTTGGAGACAGAAGAAGGAAACGTTACTCAGGTTTTACTCAGCGCTTTGCTTAGCATGACGAGGAACTCTGAAACGTACTAGTGATCTGCCTTATCATTTCTTACCTTCAATTACTGGTTGTGAATCTGAGCATTTAGATCCCTGCAGCATGCTGTAGGAAGAGAATAGGGTGAGTATGTTGGAACTGTTTCAGTGCTTCCACATCGCGAGTAGCTTTTTCAGCCCAGCACTACATAGCTATTGCCTCGAGGACTTGTCAAAATTGACCGAGTGTGCCCGAGAGATAAAAGTTTCTATCTCTTCCGGACCTCATTTGCGCTTATTTTTGTATTAATTTTGTATAAGTGTAATAGCATTAGTGCTTCTGAGTGTTGGTTCATGGCCTAAACCCATTATTGAAACGTTAGGGCTCTTCCTCCAACTTGACATTAAGCATGTGCGAGTAACTTCATGGTAGCACTGCTATTTTTGATGTTGATAGAGGACGCGTTTTCTGGAGTATATTCCCAAACATTCCATCTCTTTGAAAAACATTACGCACCTTAGCAAAATCTATAAATAGAGCCTCTACATAGTGATGAGCTGTTTAAAAGCCCTAAGCACGCTCTCGCGTAATCGCCGTTACTTAGTGATGATAAAATTTGCTGTGATTATCTAAATATAGAAATATTATCTCTGAGAAGTTGATTATATGGATGACCACACACATTTGTGAAGTACTATGTACTTAGCGAGAGGTGCTTAGCGCTCGAGTTGTCTTTCTTTTTCATCACCTGAGCTGCGCTGTCAACAAAGTGAATTTTATTAGATGACCGGAAGCATGTGATCGAATTGAACCCAAATTCTATGTTGCTTTCAGCAATGATCTTTTGGCAGCAAAAAGGGTGCCTTGAAGAGATGAAATTGTGCACTCTCATTCGCTCTGAGGCTTCCGTCATACATCTATATTTAGTCTACGTTCAAAGCTGGAAGGTAGACTGGCCAGGCGACTCCGACTGTCTATCATTTAACGCTGAACGCAGTCTCGGCTCGCTGAAAACAGCTGTAGCCCGCGGAGAACGTGCGATTTTCGTACTGGAAAAACTCCCTTAGTGCTCGGACGGTCGAACGGTTTCGATTTTCGCGCCAGAATTTGCGGTTGCAGACGAAAGAGCCTATATTTGATATGGTAAGAAGTCAAGGCGAAATTTCGGAATGGGGTGATCAGTTTCCTTGAGTGTGGCACTGTGAAACCGGCAAGAAAATTTGTACCCACTCTGTCGAATGCAGATGTTTCCAAGACTAAAACTAACGAGTTTCATCGATCGAGGAGCGGAAATCGCTCGCACGAGTGCATGAGTTCAATGTATCGAATGAGTGAAACCGCCCACCTACTCTAGGTATTGTCGCGGAGAATGATAGAGCGAAATTGAGGACTTTCTTGGAAGTTTAGTCGGTAAACGTATGTGGGATCTTTTCTATTTTCGCATGCTCATAGGCCCTATGACCGAAGTTGGTTTCCTTCTGGAGATCAAGTCTAGTGGAGCAGAATCTGGCTCATTTCAGTGCAGCATTACCTAACCACCATATCTCAGCAGAGCAGTAAAACGAAAAAAGTGCTAATTCATCAAACTACTGAGAAAAGTAGCTCAGGAGACATATCGGACGATTGAAGAAGAGCATAAATTGGACACCACAGGCAATGCAAGAGCAAAGAATAAGCACTGTGCAATACCCTCTCTTCGCTCTACGTTTTTTTGGAAGCTCTGATCGCTCGCATCAATGAGCCTTATCCTCAGCACTGAACGTCTGCAACAAATCGCTTAATGCTAAAAAATTCAGACACGCTGGAACGTTGCGCGCTGAGAAGTTAAGTATAGTAGCTGTTACCCGCTCCCCCCGCCTCTCCTCCAAAAAAGGGCTAGACGTAAACTCACTGCGAAATGAAACAAGAAGAGATTTGGCTATAAAAAACTAAATTGTAAGAAAATGTTTGCTGAAACATGATACTGGAAGATGCGTGGTGCCTACGTTTTATGGCTTGGTCGGCATCAGCAACGACGAAGGGCTACACATTATTTCGCTACGACTTCCAATCATGGACCAAATGAAATACGGCAGAAGACATCATCGCTTGCAGGAGCTACTTGTGAAATTGACAAAACTAATCATTGAGGAAACAACGAATAGGAATAATTGCGACTCAGAAATCAGTTTTAAGGTGCGATGTGCCACAATTTCATGATGCGTAAGGAAGTTTGTGATGACAAAGGAAAGCGCCACGCGTCACTATTGCAATCGAGAAGCAAGCTGTAAGAGAGAAAAACACAGATTCATCGAAAGCACGGTCGTTTGCAATTTGCATTGAGATCTATGATTGAGGAAGCGTAAAGCGAACGCAATAATTTGTGTTCATGTCAGGAAGTACGCATTTCGGACTCTGTGATCAATGAAAAATTGCAGTACTGAAACGTGGACATTGACTAATTAGCTGCAAATAAGTTACTAAATAAATACATAAATCAGCATGCATCATTGGTTGAAAATATGCTCATTATTAAATGAAGCTTATATGTGTATAATGGCTTGCATAGGAATGCGCCCGTCGCTAAATATATTGCTTCGTTTTTCCTAATCGCCAGTCTGCCGTCTTTTCTCGTTGCCGAGGCTGGTAATCTTTAACGAAACGTCATACGCCGTTTATTCATTCGGCCCTCAACAAAGGTCGAAATAACCATCGCAGTCTGTAAAGACAGCTTGCAGTCAAATATCCGTTGCATTGATACGATATAAGATTGCTCGAGTCAAGCGTCATCGAGAAGATGCAATTATGGTTGTCCGCAACTGGTTGTTGCTGATTATTCGATGTCTTCGCGCGTCTATAACCTCTTTCAAAATGCAGGAATCAGCGGGAAATTTGGTGGAGGTACAGTTCTATTATATATATATATATATATATATATATATATATATATATAGTGCCAACCGAAGCTGCTAGGGACAAACAAACATGCGCATAGATGAGATTTTGAAGAAGGGCATCTGCGAAGCATATTCGGAAAAGCATATAACAACAATTCTATTGTTGCATCGCATTGTTCGCTGGAAACCGCGCTTACTCTAGCGAACATTTTTCGCTTCACAGCTTGAATTTTTCTGCTGAGGAACGCCTGGCTCGCTTTATTCACTCAGCTAGGTTTTCTTGGTTATCTGACTCGATGAAAACTGTCATTTGAGATAGATGTCGTTGGATTTTTTTTAAAGAAGTAATAATAAACGGAAAAACTTATTCTCTTATCACTCTTGAGTGCTTCAACTCTCGAAATGTTGCACCCGATAATTTGCAAGATAGAGCTTAATCGTCTCAAACACCGCTGATGACAAGTATTCATTAATCCACTCAGCTCGTCCTTTGAAGAAATCGGTCAGAAGTGACTCGAAAGAATTTGTGGGCTATGGATCATCCAATTCTTGGATGGGTATTTTTCATATTGCTTTTCGATGAGTTCTTGAATATATGAGGTGCTGATGGTCCTCTATGAATCTTAGGCTTGACATCCACTTCTGAATATTTCGTGTTAGCCGAACACTGGCCTACGGAATGAAGGGATCCAAATGCTTCTTTCTTTGCTTTTGACAGCAGCTCTTATATATCGATAGCATCAGAAGAGGCAGTGGAAGCTCCATACGATTACATCTCTTTAACGATGAGCTGATAGTTTCGAGCGAAAAACAGGCGAATGCAAGAATGAAGCATTTAAATAAATAAACATTGCTCTTTTCACCCTTGATAAGAATATATATTGTCGTGTTTGACCACTAGAACACGCTGTTTTACTCTCAAGAAAGAACGCTGATGCAAAAAATTTTGCGTCTTCCGCACCGAATGAATCTCTAGACTTTCGGTCTTCCTTACTCAAATCAACTTTTAAATTTCGTTTTCTATTTCCTCAGCGCATATCTGTACCTGAAAGGTAGCCATGATCTTAGATACCTCATTCAGTTTAATGCAAACTTTTGTGTTTATTGCACTCAGTTGGAGATATATGGAAAAGCACGGAGATTTCATGATTTTTCCTTATATATAGCACATGATGAACAATTCTACTGCCTGGTTTTACTCGTTTTATTTTTTTTTTTGACTGGTTAATTGAAAGTGTTTTATCTCATAAAAATGACAAACGACTCATATTCACGAACTGATCTCTATGCCTCTTCTGTTTATCCCTATTAAACAATAAAATTCAATGTTGTTGAAACCAACGGTGTGATTATGAATATTTCAGATTTTTTGAATGCTCACTGCACCCGTCTATGGTTCGCGACCTTTATTCTCTTAGTTCCTTCTTCCAAACTAGTATTTTGGTAGCAGCGACGTCCAACATTTCAATGCTGAATGAGATTTCGTTAGGAAGTCGTCCGTCCCAACCCTTTTCTCATCAGTTATGGTTTAATTTGTTAGCTGACTTTTAAGCGGGCAAAATTATTGAAGGCGTTTTGCATACATCTCCAGTTGTCATTTGTCCCTGCGTTCGCAAAAAAAATCGTTTTTAGAGATATCAATGAGGTAAACAGTTTCCGAAATGCGAATCGCTCTGAAATAAGTAAAACTTTTTTGCAAGTTTCCAAACGATAGTTTAAATTACGTCACAAAGATGAGTTTTCTTGTATCGTCAGAAACTAGTGTCATACTGACGACGATATTCTATCAATATCATCATGTGTCAGAGTCTAAGCGCGCAGTTTCCCATGCGCAACAACGATAGCACCCTGCTTCGGTGCAAGTGAATGCATCAAATGGTACACTGCTTGGCCGAGTTGCTTTTCTTATGTGTTTGAATGATTCCGTTGAAATTGTTAGCAAAGAGTGCAAGTTGTTAGTGGCTCATGTAAAATTCTATAAAATCGATGAAATTTCTGCAAGTTTATTCTTAGAGACTTAAGGAATGGTCTAAAGATTCATTGATGCCTCTTGCAGTTGAAAAATCTTGTGCCATTTATGTGGTGATGAGAATCCTCAGTAGCTGTACAACTTGTTCGAAAGTGATCTCATTTTCCTTAATCAGATAATTTTAGACGTGCTATTCAAATACGCCAGCAACGTTTTTTTGTCATGCGTTGCTAGCGATGCCATTCCACTTAGAAAGCTTTGTTGGGATTTAATGCGTTGCCTTTTTTGGGTTATCCTCTATTATATCATACCTTCTTCAGAATGATGTACCTCTCTTCCTTATTGAAAGTTTCAAGTGTGCTTGATGAAATATAACTTCATAATGGCTTGTAAAATATTCTACGAGCTAGCAGAATAGCTATTTTCACATGTCGTCAGTGCTATACGCAGTCAAAACATTACTCACTCCTTTTCCAAATTCATCGATAAATCCAAGAAACATTCTGGTTAGATATCGCTCTCGTCTCGACTATACTCTCGACTCCTTGCTCTCATTTTAGTTCAATCATCAAGTGCCATATTTTTTCCCTCCTCTAACTAACCTATATAATTTATCCTAATTAATTCCTCAATTAGGAGGAAAACATTTGTATTGTTTTCAAATCGCCATTTTTCTTGTAAAGAATCACATTTAACTACGTGAAAAGTATAAGTCTTCATAACTCCGCCCTCCGTATGATGTAATTAATAGTCGTATTTGCCGTCATTTATGCTAATTAATGGAATTTTTTTCGACTGACTGACGAAGAGTGTGGTAAAAGCAGTCAACTTTTCGTACGAAATTCTCATAAGGCTTAATAGCACTTCAATAGCACAATGGTCACCATCGTTTTCTCGTACATCTTTACAAGACCAACTGTGGACTCAAAATTGAATTGTTCCGAAGATATTGAGGTGAAACGTTCGGAAAAATTCACTGAAATGGTCCGATGTCGTGAAATGTTTTAAAACTTGGCCGATTTGCCAGTTCATGAATGTGAGATTAAATTTACTATAAGTGAACATATATTATAGAAGAGAAATGTTGTTAGATAAGTATGGTTTAAGGTCGTAGGTGAGCGCTATTGCTAGAACGTAATTCGGTCATTGAAGGTGGTCATTTCAACTGAATACCTTTTAATAAGTAGCCGTCGTAGTCATTATTCGATGGCGGGTCATTTCTTAGAGTGATTCATAGGTGAGCCACAACTCATGAATATATTAGATATCGGTCACAGCTTCTCATCAAAGAAAGCAGTTTTTGTTCTTTGAACTTCTTGTCGCGAAGTTCGTGGAATTGTTTCGCTTCATAGCGTTTTTTGTGGCTCTTTGTTTTTGCGTTGTCGGAGAAAAAGATCGCTATAAACGTGAATTGATTGAATAGAGGAACACTTATGTGTGTACATGTAACCACCTGTGTGCACAAAGTGCATCTTTCATAGACTTCGAAGAGTTTTACCGTTTTCTTTGCTCAACTCTGTCACTCTCTCCATTTTTTTGTGATGTACCTTTACCTTCAACAATATCACACCTTTGTGCTCAAAATTTCATTGATGTATCACCTGTATCGTCGCTTTGGTGGACATTACTAACAATTGACAAACATTCAATGTTGAGGCCATTGTTTTTTATTATTTATTTTGCGGTTATTTGAAAGGAATATTGTGCCGTTTTTAAATGAGATAGAAAACTAGAATAAACGAAAATTTGCCATTTCCCATAAAGTCTGAAAACCTCCTAAAAAGCCCCTTTTAATGAGTATTAACTGATTATGGGTCAACGCTCATATTTAAGCGGCCAGTGAATCGACTTTCTGATGCCGTCAGCATTATTTCCCGAAAATCTAGTGGGGTAACAAGTATGTTAAGCTTTCTTTACTACCTCATGCTAACATTCTTTCATTCGTTCTCGAATTTCCTTGCGTTCAACGTTCGCGCAGTGTCTACTCCATCTTGGTTGAGTAGATACTGCATTTAATGCGGCAGATAAATACTCCGGTCGCGTGTCGTTCTGCCTTCTACCGCAGCCCAGAACCGCCGTTAATCGGATGCCGTTGCTGGCCTCTGTTGCCCGTTGGTACCTCAAGGAGGAAGCGGATGCATGTTACCCGGACGTTTACTTCACTACCTCAAGGGTGTGTCTGCATATACGTGTGTACGTCTGCTTGCCAATCTACTCGTCTATGCGCCTGTGTTGCTCATCCTACGTGTAGCCTGAACATGAGAAGCAACGAAGAAGCTAAAGCAGGTGAATCTACCGATACATCGGAAAGGATCTCACATTTCATCAATGGTAGCATAAGTTTAAGTGTTGGCATACCTCTTACATTGGCGCAATCGTATTCCCTGATAAGTTGGGTGGACAGAAGTGCGAGATAAAAAGAATTGGTGAAAGACGCTATGTTTGTGAATTCCTAGCAATTTTTTCACCAAATTTCAAAGTATTTTACGAGATTCCTGGTCAGAAATAACGATATTTTGAATTGCTTGCAGTTCCCTCTGCCTCGTTCCCCCCCCCCCCCCCCCCCCCTTTCTAAGATAATTGTTGCAGCAACGACGACTTTTTCAGGGTTCTTGTTCTCCATGATTTCGACTAGCGTGATGTCTAGTCGGAATGCTCAGCGATGTATTCAACAACAACTTAGTTTAAGTGCTGCTATATTTCGCCGTAAAATTGTTGAGGTTCAGCGGATATTTCAGAAATTAACATAAATACCTGAAACTAACACATGCATCTGAAATTAATTTCAGGAAAACAATGACATGAATGTTGCTAAATTGCAGAAAATTCCAACCAAAAGTGCATTGAATATTTAAATATATAGCTTTTATTGAAAACAGCTGAAATATTTAATAAGTGCAGTTGTTTGCGTGATTGCATGCAAGACCCTACCTGTTCACGCTCTTGTTTGTTCACTTAGTATTCAATCGCTTTAGCTATCAAATTGTTCCCAATTGCCATAACTTTTATCGAGATATTAGTCTTCTCAACGATCGAGTTCCATTGACGAAGCTCATATCCTGTCCACATAATGCTGATAATATTTGTATATATTGAAGAAATTTGCATATATACGAGCGGTTTGTTGCTAGCATTCTTCAAATGACTGCTGATTTTCTTTATGTTTTATAGTGGTATTCTAATGGCTTTTTCTGCTACGCTAGAGCTAAATGAGTTTGTTGCTGTGTGTTGTGAAATGTCTTCGATAGGTGGGCTTATATGTAGATTACCTGGGACATTTTTACTTTTATTTATTATTTTATGTTTTGCTTATTTCTCATTTTCAGAAAGATCCTCCAAGACAATTCGCGAAATGAGGAACGGCTAAGTTCGCACAACTCTTTTTTTTTCGTCTGTTCTATTAGGAAACTAGCTAGAACGTGGTATTGTAGATGTATTTCTATCATAGATTCAGTCTCATATTTAGCAGAGAATCCTCTATCCGACGTTAAGGATTTTGCTGGAATATCCGATGTAAAGGATTTTTCTGAAAATTATGAAAATCATCGTTAACATCGTCGATGATGCTTCATGAATTCGCTTGAAAAAATAGAGAAGTTTTTGCATTGAAATCTTAGCTGAGCCTTCTCTCAATCTCAATTTTCCCCGCCGATAAAACACCAATTTTTGTAATCACTGCAAAATAGTAGAAGTATGCGATTTCTCTCGTAATAAAGATATTCTAGCGTTTATAAATCCACCTGTCGCTGAAATGGTTTATATACTCTTGTTTTTAATGACCAATGAAAACCTCTGCGCACAGTCGAGGACGAATCCCTGACCTCTCGCTTGCCGGGCGATTGCGCTATCACTAAACTATTGCGGACAAGCGTTTTATATAACTGTCCGTAGAATATTTGCACTTTTGAATGCATGTCCCAAGAAAATTGTCAATAGCTCCAAATGATGTAAATTGAGGACTTGTAACAGAATAAAAGCCTACTCATTGGCCCTGCTCTTAGAGAGCAACTTTCTTATTTTAAGCAAACTTCGCTTCCACTTCCGATCATTACATGATGCTGCAATTTATTCATACGATTTGATTTTTTTGTCGAAGTATGAAGCTTCAACCTAAGTCACCTACAATGATTGTGAAGAAGGTTTTACAGTGATTTGCGGCGGAAAAATTATCTCGTTGCTGAATCTTTGATGAATTTAGAGAGCGCACTTCTTGACGTTGGGACAGACAAACTTCGCCGTGAAAATTTATGACGCTCATAGGTATGAACCGCTGTTTCGCAAATATTCGGGCAAAAATAATTGCAATACCGATATTCTCTCCTCTTTTTATTTGCATAT
>JAARMF010000739.1:0-26134 GCA_022844705.1 Toxascaris leonina | reverse complement strand
TATATATATATATAGTGATGGTTCGGGAAAAGCTTTAGAGAATCAAAATCAATTATTGCACAAAATGAACGTAACAATTGCGGAGCATATCGGCTTGCTTTTCATATACATGCTAATGGAAGGTGATAGCATCTCAGCTTGATGCTTTGCAATTTAATTGTATAAATGAGTAGATTACTGCATTATTAATAGTCGAATTATCGGAGTAGGAAATAAATAGAGGATCATACGAGACATAAATTTTAGTAAAATAGATCCATATTGGTATGAAGACAAGAACTACTCAGAACCGCCCTTAAAATGAAGATATATTGCGCCGTAACAAATGCACCAAGAAGTTTTCTTTGAAATAGGCAGGACAGGTGAAGATAATGACTGTAGTACAGTCTTAGTCTAATTTCGGGAATGTCTTCGCTGCATTAAATATTCGATAGACCTCGCTTGGGTGGGATATTAGCTGGGTTCAGATCGACAATTAGACGTTTCCGATGAGCGATTGAAAAATCTGCGACGAGTGATATTTCATTGTTGGCATTCGTTAGTGCTATAATCGAGGCAGCATATAATGAGTAGGAGTATAAGGACGTTTATGACAGCCTGTAGTTGCAGGTTATTCTCTATGATTCGCCTGTATAGTGAAGGCGAGTAGGAATAATTTTTTGCGTGATTTGTGTCTTCATTCGTTTCAACACCTAATGACTTCGTTGAAACAGCTGCATTTCCACTCGTGATTGTATTTGTCGATGCCCTTATCGTAATTAGTTTGACAGTATTCCTTCAAAATAATAGTATATTTGGAATACCTTTCCTAAAAGCACTGATCAAACATCGAATGCACTTTAAGGGCCAATATCCGATATACATAGTGGTACTCCCGAACCCCCTTCCAATCTGCGTATGGATATTGGGGTGCCTTGTTCAGATAAAGTCTTGGAGTGCTCCTGCATCACGAGTCGTCTAATTGTGCCTAGTGACGCCGTCCTTTCGAATATGAGCGACATTCTTTTACCGTTTGTAGTAAGCAGTGACATGTTCGCCTTATGCCTAGCTTGGGCACTTGGCGGATTCCGAAGGTTGCTTTGAACTTGCTTGTCTGCATCAAGCATGCTGGCGTGTATATCCCTTCGTTCTGCTTTCCCCATTTTTCGAATATGTATGCCATTTGTTCAGTGCCTTGTCTTATCACGATATTGTTGGATGCTGGTTTACGAGACGATTATATTTCCCATTTATGTGTGCCTTTTGCACCGGAAAAAAACGACCTTTAGGGCACTTTCTTTCTCCTTCCTTTCACCCCATTGCGTCTAATGCCTTCTTGTAGAAGCAGCACCTCGATCATTTATTATGTACTGCACGAATTACAAGAGACGATAGCTATTTGCGGCTATCAGTTTGTGAAGTGATGAACTGATTGCTATGCAGCGACGTAGTCCAAACTGTTTCATGAAATGTCGTTGCGCATCGTTGTTGTGATTCAACTTTTCCGGCAGAAGCTATTTGCATCTAGATTCACCTAGAGAATCACATTCATCTATTTGGTTATGGTGCCAGATCGTGTTCGATCTGACATCAACTGTTGGGGTCGCAGAATTTTGTTAATTACCAAGTTTTTTCTTAATATGAACACGTCATAATATGAAGCGGAACATTTTCTTTACTGTGTAACCTACACAAAAAGTGGAAGAAATTCGGTGCAGTGATTGTTATTCCACGAACCATTTGAGGATCTTCATCAACAAGTTCGTAAAGATGCTGCTGCAGAAATTTCTCTACAATAAAAAGCACAACGACAACAATCCCCTCCCCCCTCCTCCTCCCTCTTCTCCCCACTATCCCCTCGTACACCTTACGTTTCATAGCAAATTCATCTTCTGCGCCATATGCCTATACATGTAGTGTCGATAGCTGCGCTAATGAAAAGGTTCTGACAACACGGCGAGATTGATCGGCGGCATTCTTTTGATGGTGAGAAGCTCATCAGCAATTCGCTGATGTGTACACTCATAGTTCTACCATATACATAGATCTCGAAAATTCAGTGAAAATATTAACATAGAGGATGGTGTAGCTAGTCTGCGCCACTAGTTGCGGAAATTACTGAATGCATCCGTTGCAGATACCTGCTGCTTATAGACAATATGGCCGATGTTATCATTAGCTGTTGACGATAAAAATGCTTCATGCGGACACGAGCAAAGCTTGCCGCAATTTGCCGATAGCCTTTAGCTATGTTGTGGTAGGGATTCATCGGAAATATTGCGTTGCAGTGGTTGCATTTTGCAGTATCGATGCGATTGCTTCATCATTGATTATTTTCAGGGTGATTTGGGATCTTATTAAGGAAAAACTTATCCTTCCATATGTGGATCTCAATATTCACTTCTTCGATTTGGGCATCGAAAATAGAGACAAAACGGATGACAAAGGTTTGTGTTTTCCGTCGCATTCGAAGTATTTGAAATTCATGCTATGCTGAAGAGGAAGCTGACAAATACGTACAAGGTGGTGAATGCCGTCAGTCTTTAGGAAACGATTGCAGGCCATTGGGAAAGTAGCAAGCGTTCGCTTGATGGTCAGACTAATATATATCTTAGCTTAGGCTGTGATTGTTTGACTGCTTTTCAACTTCGCGACTTCAAGTTCAATTTGCGGTTATGGAAATATGTTTCTATCATGACTTTTTTATCATTTTCACGTCTGGCAGCCGATGGTGAAGTGGGGGACAGGGANGGAGGGGGGGAGGGACAGATGTGTTAATTGTAGGAAAGATAGAAAAAATCCAATAGCAAAATATGAGAGAGTGACTAGCAATTTGAAATGCAACTCTGAGGAAATTTTTCTAATGCGACAAACAAACATCTCGACATGGATGAATCCTACTGAGCCTAAGTCATAGAGGCCTGAAGTTTGAGCCTAAGGCATAGAGGCCTGAAGTTTGAGCCTAAGGCATAGAGGCCTCAAATTTGAGCCTAAGGCATAGAGGCATAGAGGTTCACATTGTTCTTTCAGTAACTGTTGAGGCGGCTGAAGCAACGTTGAAATATCACGTTGGTATTAAATGTGCAACAATAACACCCGATGAAGCTCGTGTTAGCGGTGAGTTCTTATAATATTTGAGCAATGCGGAATATACAGTCGATGAATTTAGTCGCTTAGATTCTGGAGTGATGTCTTCAAGTAGAGGGCAGTGGAGGAGCTAATGGGAGGTAATTTTATGATAGATGCAGAAAATGTTGGCCAGTGAAAGCGTCAACCGTAGCGCAGTGATAGAGCAATCGCTCGGTATGTTAGAGCTCGTCGGTTCGCCCCCATCTGTGCGCAGAGGTTTTCACTGGTCATCAAAAGAAAACAAAAATATATAAACCATCTCAGTCGGCGCCGTACTTATAAATCTCAAAAATGTCTATTGTTAAGGGGAAAGGAAAGTGATATTGCACCTAATGCATTTCAGCTTTTTCGCGCAATATTCATTCTATAGTGCAAGAGCTGATGTTTCTATATATGTAGCGTTCATGGATTTTCCAACCACGATGTAATCCAATCAATCCTCTTCCACAGCATCTCCCTTATTCTATTTGCTAGAAAAGTTTTTGAGCGCTACGATGAGTGCTAAGTTTCTCTAGCTATATTCTTCCGCTCGTTGCGGCAATCTCATAGAAGAAAGCAGCATATCGCGCTACCTTTTCGACTCTCATTAAAGAAACATATTTGCGACATTCATACTTGTTTTTCATCATATTGATTAGCTTCTGTGCAATCAGTATCACTTTGTGTGCTGTGGCTGTTTTTGTAGAAATGGGTGGGATTTTTTTCCTCGTCGTTGGTAAACAAGCGACATTAAGCTTCACATTGCCCGCAAACTAGGAACCGCTCTCAAGATTTCTGATGTTTCGATGTTTGGAGGTCAATGAATTATATATGAGGGCAATAGATTCGGCCTATGAGAAAGTTCCATGCCTCAGAATTTTGATGATCAGAGATATTTGGGAGCCTGAAATTTCAGGTTGCTCGAATATCGAGCATTTTCAAAGAAATTTTTTTGATGTGATAAGGAGAATTTAGAGATGATTTTATATGGGTAATTGAATTTTCATGCTATGCTTGTTTCATAGAGTTTAAACTGAAGAAGATGTGGAAATCACCGAATGGAACAATCAGAAATATTCTCGGTGGAACCGTTTTTCGTGAGCCTATTATTGTGAAGAATATTCCACGTTTAGTGAATACGTGGACAAAACCAATTATCATCGGACGTCATGCACATGCCGATCAGGTAGATGATAGCTTCTTTTTGAGTTCTACTAAGCTCGGTTACATGGCATTGTCTATTCGCAAGCGCGCTTATCTAGCGCTTGTATTTCATGAACTTTGCGTGTTCTTTTGCAAGAGTTGTATTTATTTATGGCATTTAAAAAACCATTTTCAATGACTTTGCCAAAAAAATCTCGACTTTTTCTCGCATAACGGATAATATCACACTTTTTTTCGCCTGAAAATGCCTCCTTTATTCAAGAATGGGTAGTGTCCACTTTTCATTCCATTATGATTCTACAAGAATTTCTTTAACGGCTTATTTATCGCTTTTGAAATCTTGTTACATATAACTTTTATCTTGGTCAATTCACTATCTATTCACAATTTGTCTATTACTTGGCAGAAAGAATTTGAATGGAGCTGTTCTAAAGTAGTGCTTATGTTAGAGACGAATGCAATTCCAAGCCTTCATGCAATTGCAATTACAAGCCAAACACGAATGCAGTTGCAAGCCAAACAAGCGGAAGCTTCATTCGCCCGGGTATTGTCTGTTTCCTTTCCCATGCTTTCTCTTGTACGTGAATTTATTAGCGAGCACTGCAGGCGAACTATATGAAATGTTAAAGATGCTGCAGGTGGGAGGCTTCGTATTGCAAAGTTTCTCTCCAGAGTCAGATAACTGGGCTATTTTAGTGGGCCGGTTATAGGTTATTGTCTATCTCTTACTTGGGCATTTATTTTGATGTGTTAGATAAATAATACAATAACTACGTTGCAAATTGAACCGCACAAAAAAAATTGAGTTCATATTTTAATGGAGTGCTTAATGCTGTTCATTGTTATATCTGGAAGGTGGTGTTATAATCATTCCTACCGTTGTTATACTAATGCTCTTTATGTTTAGTACAAAGCGACCGATTTTGTGGTTCCAGGCGCAGGCAAACTCGAAATCAGCTTCACTCCTGAAAATGGAGACTCTGTGATAAAACATGTAAGCTTACTTCATACGTGCGCATATTGTTGTCTTAGCACATCCATTGCCATCTCGTTAAGCAACAGGACCATCAGCAATGTACGTGCATTGGAGTGATCTGCAAATATAGCAGCATATCGCGATAGCGTCTTTTTCTTTTGACACGACGAGAGGAGTTAAGTGAAACTATCGAGATTAGGTTCGTTTCGTTGAGTAGAAAAGCCATTATTATGCGTCCCATGGTCTCCTCATTCGTGATTTCTGCGCATAAATTCCAAGCAATTCAATTGTCTCGCTAAAAGTTCCCAAAATCAAGACCAGTTTGTTAAGTGAACTGAAATTCAACTGTTATAACACCGGCGAAATTGACGACCGTTAACTGTATTGGTTCGGTTTTTTTTTTTTTGTTTTGAGAAGAATGGGATGGGGTGGGGGATATTAACAATAACTGCTTGAAATAACTGACGTTTTCATAGATTGTCAATGGGATTCCTCAGCAAGCAATATACAAGCTGCTGGCAGAAGCTCTTTAAGGAATTCTTTCTGTTCGATCTATGATAGCAATTTTTCATAGAAAAAGAACTATTTAGCAAAGGCAATTTCTTCATTTTTTTTCTTGATACAGAAGCTACGGTGTAGAAATTTTGCTGAATTTCCTTTTATGGGAGGCATCTCGATTGTTCCTAATAAGTAGCCAAATTGCGATTGCTATTGTAGGAAGTGTTCCACTTCAAGGGTCCAGGAGTATCTCTGTCGATGTACAACACCGATTCAAGCATACGTGATTTCGCTCATGCCTCATTTGAATACGCATTGCAGCGTGAATTTCCTCTTTATTTGAGGTAAGCAGCTGAATTACTACTGTGAATTTGCGAATCATCGTTCACATCTACTTTAGCCAATTCGTCCTTCCATTTAACTGATACTTAGTTGGAGAGAAGGGGGGGAAGGAGGGAAGGATGAATGGAAAGGATCGCTGACGTTGGTATATTAAAGAGATGAGTCGTAATCAAGAGCAAAAATTGGCTGAAATATGCTGGAAATCTCTTCGATTTTGACAAATATTGTTTCAAAATGCAAAATTTTTGAGCTGTTGGATATCGAAAATATGACTGACCTACTTAAAGTGATTCCTAGCAGTTTTCTTCTGACGAAAATTCTCACCAGTAATAATTGCGACCGAAGTATGAGCCATAAATAAGCTCAAAAAGCAAAGTGGTAAACGGGCTCGATAATAGTAAGCCGTTAACATTAGTCCCTTTCAAATGCAAAATTCTTTGGAGGCTTCAGATAGAGGCGATCATTTGTGACTTCGCATAGAGCTGGCTTTTGCTAGCATATTTGATGTTTTCTTATTTTACTTGGAGTCCTGAAAGTTTAATGTTTCCTATTTTCATGGGAATCTAGCCGAGGGAAGACAGTCGGAACTTGTAACTCTCGTTGACGGTGGTTGTTCTTTTCGTCAGAGCAATTTCTTTATAATTGGCGTTGTAGCATTACTTTGAGCAGTTTCGGCTATTAGACCATCGTATTTTGATATGTGTCATGGTTGCTTCATGCGACAAATACTACGATTATTTTGGCTCTGCTTCTTCTTGTACGCTTAGGATTGTTGCAAAGGGATACTTGCATAGTTTTATCTTGCAGAGAAATATGAACTTGTCGGTGTTGAAGAAGAGCTTAGATGGTTAGGAAGTTTGTTTTATATATGCTCTGCAATAGAAGTTACATATTTTCAGATGATATACAAAGTTGTGCTATAGGTGCATTTGCAATTATAGCACAACTGCATTCGTGTTATAATTTGTAGAGAATGCGACGTTTCTTACAGATCGAATATCACCGAGAGAGACCGGCCTCTTGGTGACATACCGGTCTCTTGGTGATATGCCGGTCTATCGATGGTATACCGATCTCTCAGTGGTGTAAAGGTATAGTGGTGAAGTGACCAGTAAGTGCTAAGATGTAACGTTGCAATATCAATATATCTAGGTTGTTATTCGTTTTATTTCTTTTTGCATATTATCTATTATCTACTAGTGCTTATATCTATATTTGACTTTCAGCACGAAGAATACAATTCTCAAACAATATGATGGTCGTTTCAAGGATATTTTCGAAGAAATCTACGAATCGGGATATAAGAAGAAATATGAAGATAAAAAAATTTGGTAATTCTTCTTATTCTATCTCTATATATTGCTTGCATAATTTGCTAGTGCAACAGTCGACTAAATCCGGCTAAGTGAGATAATGGACTTGTTGGAAATGATTGAAACCGATCGATAGCATCGATAGGACTTGTTGGAAATGGTTGAAACCGAAATAGGCTGTAATTGAAAGTTTTTGAGTAGATTTTGTACCGATGCTTTACTGAGGACGTTAAATGGCTTCACGGTATGGAATGACGGAGAGAGTTGAATCCTAGTTCATTTTAGGAAATGTTACTCAGCAGATGCACCACTGAATCCATAGAATGGTTGTCGATATCCATCTATGCCTCTCTGTATTATTTTGTCAGCTAAAGTAGCGTTCAGCCAAGTCGACTGTTCATTACCGTTTTGCTAAGAGCGCTCCAAAATTTATTCACAGTTCGATTGGCGATCGTTGACTGTGCCATTTGGCTAACAAAAGAAAACCAACCATCTGGCCTTTTATTGTTTTTGACTATTTCTCGTTGGTGATATTAGATGGCAGTATGAGACGATTGCTTCATATCTGTGAAGCACCACTGTTTTTTCTCTATCATTAGTGATCGATGAGTTATCGGTAGGGATGATTTGAGCTTCAGAGGGAATTACTGGTTTCCATGCGGAATTTTCCAAGCAAAGCACGCAGTTTAGGATTTGCAAGCTGAATTGCGAATTCTCAAGCAGTTTTTCGCCTTTTGCATTCAAATATATTAAAACGAAATAAGTTGAGCTGTATATTTGCATCGATTTCAATGAATTTACGCTTAATCGCTTACTAAAACGATGTGTTATAATTGTTTAGTGGCTTATAAATTCGTAGAAAGAAAGCTATTGTCAGAGTACTCTGCTTGATGTTTTACTTACGGAAATTTGGCATCAACTCTTTCCATTTTTGTGCAATTTCTTTGTTAGTAAATATGAAGAGATGTCAGTGAACGCGCCGAAAACAGCTGTTGTGAATTACTTTAAATCAGTTCTAAATCTGACGGCTTCGCTCTTGGTGTTTTATGGCTTAAATTTATGACCATAATATCATGAATGACAAATACTTTTGGCAACACACGAATTGTTTCGCCTCAATCCGATGGTAGTCTATATCATCGCAACATAAGAATATGAAGGAAATTGAGCACATTTTCATCAATAAACGAAAGCTTTAAGCGTTCGCATCTCTTTAGCTTACTCAATTTTTGCTCACCGCATATCTCAGTTAACAGCATCATAGCTAATGATTTGCAGGTATGAGCATCGCTTAATCGACGATATGGTTGCACAAGCAATGAAAAGTAGTGGTGGTTTTGTTTGGGCGTGTAAAAATTATGATGGTGATGTGCAGTCGGATTCAATAGCACAAGGTAGGCTCGAATTTTTCCGCACTTTCTAAAAGCTTCAAGCAGCATATTACATTCGGTGACATCATTTTGCCACAACCAACGATTTGAAGAATCTTTAGAGAATCTTTTCGTGATGTTTAGGCTGATGGAATAGTGCTCGAGGTGATTTCAACTAAAATGTATTATGATTGCATTCATTTTCAACATTGGAACATTGTTTTATGTCCCATATATAGCTGCATTGTTATGTGACTAATACTTGTTCTAAATATGATATTTTACACTTTACTATGAGTTTCTTGAGGGATGTTATTATCGAAAGTTTCTGATTCAGGCAGCTCGATTGTACCCCGCGGCGTAAACAACTAAGTTGTTGTGCACTGAAGCGTACGGGTCGGGAATCGCCTTCAATATTTGAAGCGATATCTTCATATCGTCGTCGACCATTAAATGCACTTTTGGGACATTACACTTTAGAAGGCAAACTTTGAGATGTTTTCGACTTAAATATTGCTAGTTGTCAGTTGGAAAGATATTTGATAGGATTACGAATGGGAATCGTAGTCATCATAGTGAGTACAATACAATCGATGACACCTGTCGGCAAGTGAAGTTGTAAAGATGATAAAAGAATTTCTAGGTTATGGTTCGCTAGGCTTAATGACTTCGGTTCTGATATGCCCTGATGGGAAAACAGTTGAAGCGGAAGCAGCACATGGAACGGTAACACGTCACTATAGGTTGCATCAACGTGGCGAGGAGACATCTACAAACCCTATAGGTTTGTGCGTACTTTTTTTTCAGCGCTTAATTCAGTGGGATTTTTTGTCCTTGAATAAAAGCACACATCTTGGTCCATATTGCACTTTTTTTCAAAGGAGTTATATTTATTTATTGCATTTATATTTGTTTATGTATTTGTCTTTATTTTTTTAATATTTATGCTCATATCTATATTNTTGTATATATCTCTTTGTATATATATATATATATATATATATATATATATATATATATATAGATAGCTAGATAGATAGATAGATAGATAGATCTCACTTATTTTTTGTTTACTTACTCATTTATTTATTTATTTATTTATTTATATACTTACATATTTATTGCATTTATGCATCCCATTCTGATTATTTTTCAGTATTTTTTGCTATTCTGTGTGCGGCGCCTTTTAATTTCAATACTTGAATTTGCTTAGAAAGTCGAAAAAGAGGTACCTCGATAGAAAAAATTTCAATTGTTTGCTGTAAATGGAGAGGATAAAAGTCGACAAAAGAAAAGAGTTCAGTTGAATTATTTCCACATTTTTGAATGGTATCGCTAAAATTCTTTGAGCAAATATAATGCTCTAAATACAAATTGTTCAATGATTTAAGCATACAAATGCTTCAGCGTTATTTATTTCACGCTAAAATCCTTCGCATTTTACGCTTGGCTGAATTTTGCGTTTCTCTTAAAGTGCGTAAATTGGATATTCGTTTTTTGCCATTTTTTCATGCCGTTTTTTTCTATTTTTTTCTGAGCTTTGTGCAGCTGCATTGTCTTGATAAAACTTGCTCCTCTTGATAAAACTTGCTTCTAGTCTAAATTGGAAATAATGTGTTTTCTTTATTCTTGTAAAAAAATCGGTAGTGTTGATGCGTTCGAAGTTACAAACATACGCTTGCCTCTTATCTGCTTTCCTCTTTTTAGGGGAATCGAAATAGAGGAATAGACTCCTTTGGAAAATTGGTTGATGGGTTGCGACAGTTCTTGCAATAGTTCTTTTATGTTAATGAAGTGGGAAAACACGACGAAGACAAGAGTCGACTACGAAATACCACTAAGACAGGAAGGGACTCCGAAATACCATTGAGACAAGAGTCGACTATAAAATATCATGAAGACAAGAGTCAACTCCAAACTGTTAATATTTCCATATCTTCCTTTTATATGGGACTTTACTTTTACGTTTCTTTGAGGAAAATATGAATACGCAGTTTTCAGCATCGATATTTGCTTGGACACGAGGTTTAGCACATAGAGCAAAACTCGACAATAATTCGGCGTTAGCGAATTTTGCAAAGAATTTAGAGGAAGTATGCGTCGAAACGATAGAAGATGGATTTATGACAAAAGATCTTGCAATCTGTATCAAAGGAATGTCAAAGTACGTTTTTCGAGGTTGTTTTCTTCTCTTTTTTTTGTTCCCAGAGGAAGTAGAGAGTGAAATCCTTAAGAAGTTATTCCCTCGAACAATAAAAAGGCTAAGATCGGTAGCATTTTCACGCTTCTGGTTAGCGCTATTCAACTGCCCTATTATCGGAGAGAAAAACGAAGAGATGTTCCATTGAGCAGGAATCATTGCGATTTGCTTTACTCTTAAAATAAGTTTCCAATTCTTTTTTCATAGCCTCTCATAGTTCGACACATCGTTTTGCTAAATGTGATAAGCCATGCGAATTGTGAAGATTAGCGAGCTATCTTCCACATGGAGAATTAAATCAACGATCGATTCTAATTGTTTCGCAATTAGGACCTCCAGAGAATTTGCGATTGTTACGCTTGGCTTCACAATCGTTATCCAAATTTTAAACGTCTAAAAGTTAACGGCCGTAACGGTGTTTCATATCTTTCTGGTGATGGAAAGAAATTATGAGATTTGATGAACGAATGAAGGAAATATGAGAATATAACTATGAGGCGAATGAGCATCTCGATTCGCGCTGTTTTGCTATTGGAGATAATATGTACCAGTGGAATTTAATGATTCTTAATGAATTTCAATGATAAGCAATGAGTTTAGTCATATGAATGTGCTTCACTCCTCAGCTTTCATAAGGAGTTTATTAGATAGAGAGAGATTTTTTTAATGAAATGAATTTGCGACGTTTTCAATAGTTTCGGTAGGAGATTTACTAAAATCGTTCAAGTTTCATTGCTGCGAAATTAGCGAATTGCTGTGGTTCGTCATTTTCGATTCTTTGCAATAATATCATTCCTATTGAATTCATGTCTGAAACGGTTACAATGACGGATATGTGGCAGCCTGCTGAGGATTTATTCAGCTCCGAGCGAGTAATTGAGTGACAAAATTATGCCGACATTAGGAAGAAAGGATTTACCTTTTCGGTGATTTAGACCTTACTTTGTATCACTTCGACGGCAATTATTAACTCCATTAGTAAGGCGATGATCAACGAAATTTTAACTTCTAAACAAAATTTTGTGAAAGGCTTAATGGAGAAGACTGCCGGCCGATATGAATATCATAAATTTTCAGTGTTAAACGTGCCGATTATTTGAATACGTTCGAATTTATGGACAAATTGGCCACAAATCTTGCCCTGAAACAAACGAGCGATTCTCACAAGTAGTGATGAAACGCGGTTGAAGTGTCATTAGCTTTGATCACTCTACATTTCATCAAGTGCACTTATGGCCAATTTTTCTCTTTTGTCGAATCTGATGATGTCTTCGAGGTCAGAATAAGTACTCGTTGGGAAGTGTGCTCGTCGCTAAAGCGATAGAAGAGCGCTTTCTTTTTCTCGAACATTTCTAGTTAACGTTGTGTTCCTTGTTCATTTCATGTTTTCTTTTTTGGAGGGGAGGAGGAGGGGGAGGGAGGAGGGATGGGGAAGGGAGGGGTGGATTTGGGGTGGGAAAGAACAAAAAAAACAAATATTGCAAAACAAGTCTTGCCTCAAGATAGTTCTCGATGCCTGAAATCCTGAATCATGAGCAATACCGCCTTCTGAGAGATCTTCAGCACATCTTGCCAGATCACAATAGAGAGGTTGGAATATATGCCTAGAGGCATTATTCGTTCCTAGTGTTGATAACGACGAGACCCTTCCCATTTCTGTTCACAAGTGCTCTTTCTTCTTTCTTTTTTTTCTTCATATAGTGGCACAATTCTAAGTTTCCTTGCGTAATTTCCTTGTTTTATGGCACAATTCGAGCAATCATGCACGATAGATACGAATACCTTTCAGTTGCCTCTCTGCAGAAGCTAGTAAGCTTGTTATGGAAATGTTTGATGTTTTAATGATTTTGTCTATTTTATGGAGTTCTATCTTTTATAACAACTTTTATTGTATCATTTAATATATGGCCATATCTTTCCTATATATACTCCATCTACATTCCCCTCTTAAGTATTAAAGCATTTGCCCATTATGGCTAATATGATCTTAATAAATATGAGCAAATTTTTTCACTTAAATCGCTTATCTATAATTGTTTTATCGTTATTGGGATTTTTCCGGTTTTTTTTTTTCATGCTCAGCTTTAGAATTTCTATTTTGAGATACGTTGATGAATGAAGACTTCCTTTTTATTGTCTAAATATTGATAAGATGGCGGTTTATGATAATGCCATCACGATTTTTTTATAAACAAGTTTCAATAAACAATTTCGGAAGGCTATAGCTATGGTTATGACTGCTAACGTTAAGTTCCATCCAGCTTTTAGCTGCTAATTGTTTGTACGGAAATACGGAAGTATTGTTGGTAGAATTTATTAATTCCCTCATTCATTCTTGACTGAATTTTCTCGGGATTGGCGTCTGCCCCATGTTTCTTCCATGTTGGTCGATCGAAGGCGTATTTTCCACGTTATGCGCGATACGTCCATCCATCGCTTCTCGGGTCTCCCATGAGATCGGCGGGCAGGCGAACTGGGCTTCAAGGATATGTCGGCCAGCTGTGATGTTGAGTCGCTACTGATGGCGAAACCCAGATATTTAAACGTGTGACTTCCTGGAGGTCCACACTCCGTCGATGGCAGTAATGCCACCCATTTGATGACCACATGCCAAATACACCGTTTTTATGATTCGCAGTCCAATATCGCTAAGGGGTGTTTCAAGCGCGACGTCATAGCTTTGAGATGATCTTAACGGGACCTGCTTGCAGCGAAAACGTCGTAGACGTAAAGTAGCGACCCTGATGAGGCGGCTAGAGGTCGACGATGACGGCACGGCATCCATGCAAAAGATGAAAAGCACTGTTGATGAGGCCGACTCTTGCTGTGAACGCCAACACTTGTACTGGAAGATGATGACTATCCGATGGGGCAGCAGACAACACTGCTGAAATGTAAGCCTCTCGGATACTGTGTTCCTCAGAGCGTACCAGACGAGGTCATGTGGCATTCTATTAAAGGCTTTTGCAAGATTGAGAAACGCCATATATACTGGAATGTTCATCTCCCAGTAACGCTCCATAAGGCATGGATGATATTAGTGGTCCAACAGCCAGCGACGAAACCGCACTGATTGCGTGTGAGATGGACAAGACGACGCAGCCGTCCATACAACACCTTTTCAGCTATCTTCACGGTGCGGTACAACGACCATATCGGGGGTGGTTGGCATATTCAGCGATATCCCCTTTGCGTTCTCACATCGGGACTGTTACGCTCCTCGACCAGACCACGCAGATAGCTCCTTCATCGAGGATCTTGTTGAATAGTTCTGCGAGGATGATAGGACCCTTTCGACCGAACAGTTTCCTTACTTCAGCTGGGGCTATCACCTGGAGTATCATCATCCGAATTCCATCACTTCATCTTAATGACTCCCTCTGCTGCTCTGAGTTCTGAAACCCAAGGGATTGTGCCAAAGAGTGGCTGGGTCGCCGTGGTGAATACATGTGAGCAGCCTTTGCTTTGACTACGGCTCGTTCCGCGAAATACTTTAGGGTCTTGTACAGGTCAAGATTTGCGTCATCCTTCGATCGAAAGCATGCGTTGCACAGCTGCCCATTTCCGTTCAAAACTCGCTGGAGTTCAAAATTTAGACTTTCTTTGTGGTTCAAACTGAAGTTCGGAAGTGGGCAAAATTTGTCACCGCATCTCCTATCGTTACGACAATGCTAATATCGTAGTGAAAAACGAAACCGTTTGAAGGCGTGTTAATAAATTCACGAAACGCTTCCGTATTGCTTTCAATTTCTGCTTTCTACACCCATCTTTGCATCTAATTTTTGTGTGGTTACGTTCTCAACGGTTAGATTTTCGAAGAGAATCTTTGCCCGTTATAAATAAACAAAAATTTATTTTTATTCATGCCTAATTTTTCATTTTTTTTTTATGACTTCGAAAGAATTCAACGAAATGAATGCAGCAGCTCTTCGTGGTTCATCCAGAATTTTATTGCTGTTTTTTTCATTAGTCTACCGAAAGCTTGGCTTAAACAACTTCGCTTGCAGTGGATGTGATGCCTAAATTTGCATCCGAATATGAATAAAGTGCCAAATGTAGCCTCAGGCGTGAGATTATAGAAGAAAAAAGAATCCCTCTTCTGGTTTTCTGAACATCTCGGATTACGAGAATACGCCATCTTTTTTCTTTTTTCTTCCCCCCCCCCTTCCCCTCCCCCTAAAATCATCGTTGTGGGCCATGATGGATTTCATAGATTGTTGATTTGCTCTAGTGTACTTGATCTTCCATAATTTATTGCTGAATTAGAAAGAAATTCCACGATAGATGACAACTAATTATTGTAATTTGTGCAATGAATTTGAAGCTGACGAAATAAATTTATTCAGTCACTTCGTGACAAACTTCTGCAAATGCAGGTGCTCGTAAAATATTTTTTATCATTGTTTTAAGAAGTGCATAACGTGGCACCATTGGAAGAAATCTGGAGGCACGATATTCAGAGTAGAGATCTTTCACAATTTTTCTTAAGCTTAAATATTTTCGCATCAATTTATATAGATCCATATACATTCGATCACATTCCTTCCTCAATTCGTTTGTCGACATTTCTAAAATTGTTATTATGAATTGAGTAAGATTGGAAGCAAATTGCTCATTACTAAAATGCACAATTGCAGTTTAAAAAATGCATTGAAACTTGCTTCGGATGGTCCGGAAATGGCAAAGACCACATTGGATGGAGTAGGTCTCTAATATTTTCGGGAAATGAGTAAACGATTAAGGATGAGCCACTGAATTTATTCATCGAAACCTCTGCTGGAATAGTTTCTCTAGATGTATTTCTCAACTTAGCCAGTAAACACGCAAAATACGCTTTCTTCAATAATGTTTCCTTTTCATTTGTGTATAGGATATATGTGGGGTTAGTAATATTACTGATAGGTCAGTAATGCGTCAATAGTGGAAGAGCAGAGACATATTTGTAGGCGACACACAACGTTGGGTCTTATGTGTGCAACACCTCACCCTATATATATATATATATATATATATATATATATATATATATATATATATATTGCAACAGACATGGAATTAGTCCATACTGTTATCAACTTAGATTCGAATATCGGTTTGTTCTTAGTCAAGTAGACGAATTTATAAGAACGAACTTTTAATCGTTTCATAAAGACTCGCATCTCTCGTCTTCTCGACATTGAATGTCGCACTAAGCAAACCGGAGATTCCCGATCGTTGTGGCATTGATTTTGCATCATCCAAAATCTCCATCACCCTAAATCATTGCTCAGTAAGTGAGTAGTCTATAAAGGCATGTTATGCTTTTCAGTTCAATTAAACGTTGTTGTCATCAATGATACGATCATCAAGAGTGGAAATATCTGACTGACAACAATCTAGTTGTTGATAACCCTCCTTGAACAGTTCGCACATCGCTAGGGAGATATTCTAATCAGAACAAGATTTTTTTTTATAAGTGGAAGCCATCATGCGTCATTGGATCGATGACACTTCCTACATTAAAAAAGAAAAGATATCAGAGGTGGAAGTCTTTTGCATCATAACTCGAGACAAGTAATGATGACCGGAACGGTCTTGATTTCCCGAAATAGAAAGCAGCTATACAGCTAAAGCCTTATATGAACACCCGTATGATATATTCAAATGTCGACATTTCTATTGAAAGTGAATATAAATCGGCCAATTCGAGGACTGATTTCACACAGTAATTTCGAATTCTAAAAGCCATTCGAAAAGGAGGAAGTTTATATGACGAAGTAAAAAAACAGCTTTCAGCAATTAATCGCAATTCGCTTTCATTCTTGAACTTCTTTTCTCAAAGACTTTT
This sequence comes from Toxascaris leonina, assembly GCA_022844705.1. Lineage (NCBI taxonomy): Eukaryota > Metazoa > Nematoda > Chromadorea > Rhabditida > Ascarididae > Toxascaris > Toxascaris leonina. The sequence goes on along the minus strand of JAARMF010000739.1, from coordinate 9,357 downwards.
TTTTTTCTTTTGAGATTTTCAGTAGAAAATAATTGCATCTTATTTTCCTAATTCATTTCTTAAATTTTTGAAGTTCCCCCTAATAAGTCGAAGGCAGTATATTTATAGGAATTTAGCTAGAAGAAGGAAATGAGTCGTGCTTAGCCGACGAAAGCTATTTTCAATCCGATCATAAAAGCTTCTTTTTGGATTATCTTTTTTGATTCGCTCTGAGAGTCGGATTATACGGAAGCAGCGAAAGCCGAATATCTTCTCAATCAAAGACTGAGTGATCCATCCTACTTATAGAACTTACTTACCGCACGACATAGTCAGTTGCTGGTTCTGATGCACCTGGTCCTGGTATGTCGAGTAATTGCCAATATTGTTTCTCTAATATTGTTACCTGAAACTTTGCAACGGAAAGTTTGTTCTGCTCGCCAGGCATGATGGGTATGTAGTCGAGTCGGCAACTGATGCTCACAATCGAACAAATGGAAGATTTGTCAGTACTGAAGGAAGCGTAGCAATTATGCCGCTAGAAGATATACACTTCGCGAAGGAGAGGAAAGAAGGAGAGCGGAGGATGGGGGTGGGGAAGGTGATAGAAGAAGATGAATGGAAGTGTAGCGTTTGATTGCCATTTATAACTGTTTGATCGGACTTGAATTGTTCGGACAGAAGTGAACTGAATTGAAAGTAATGAAAGTGTTTAATAGAAATTGCCATTTTCACATACTTTTGAGCGGAAATATCACTGTACAATACTGTAGGAGTTAATCATTACCTCGTTTTACGTATTACTCCACAACACAAAGCTAGTCCATAAGTCCTCTGACACTTTATTTGTGGGGATGGAAGGAGGGTGAATGTGAGAGGGTTTATCATGGCTGCTCTGGAGTAATCAGCGTTGCTGATGAAGGCAATGCGTAAAATGCGCGAAAGCTGTTTCCAAATTCATTTTCGATCAGCTTTGGCAATTAAATTCGTTGTAAACAGCGGAAGATGCATATGATCTCGCCTCATCTGCCAAACTGTTTTTTAGCTGGCGCAGAGATGGGTACCAGGATCCTTGCTGCTTCCTCGTTTCCACATCCCCCTCCCCCTTCCCACTTCTTCGTCATCTCCTTTCTCCTATCTCTTTAGTCGACAATTTTCTTTTGCCTCAAAAAAATGAATCACTTGCAGAGAATCGAATCCGTTCGCCTTCCCGCTATATTTACACTCCCAGCTTTATTTTGGGCATTTTCTCTTAGAAACTCATCGACATCACTTAGCTCTCACTCACTTTATCAAGCTATATGAGGCTTTATTTCCCTCAGAAAAGACTTCTTTAAAGGCTTCTTAAAAAGCACGAATTTCTCTTCAAAATAGATCTTGAATTTTTTCAGGAGAAATAACGAATTAGGATCAAGCTCAATAAGCCTTATTTCATACGTCTAGCATAAAGCTTCAGAAAAAAAATTGCTACACATTTATAATTCTTAACTTATTGCATAATTAGTGGTAAGTAAACAAACCTCATGGATCATATGTTGCATGCGCATATACCTCGCAAAAAGATTACTCTCCTTTGATTGAGCGTATTCTTCTTGCATTTTTTTCAACGCATTTTTAATACGTCTATATGGTTCAAGTACCCGTTGCCTTAATCGATGCTGTTTATACACTGTACTAATGAGGTGATCACGGCTCGAATCTGAAAGTATACAACATTCGAAATTTAATGAAATCGCCGTACGTAAGATTTTATGAATAGACGGCAAGCTTAACGATTTATTGATGATTATTTTTGCTTACGGAAATTACTCGGAAATATTTTTTTCAAGTTTGCCCGATATTTAGAAGTTAATTGTTATTGTCGGAAATGTGGTCATTTTCGCTGAATCCATCAGGTGTTTACAAATGCGGCTTAGGGCATTAAATGATTTGGCTTGACGATTTTTCTTCCTTTTCTATATCGTTTTCTTTTCTGAACTCTTGACGTCAGTGAAAGGTTTTTATGGGCTTAATTGCCTATATGATAGTTGTAAGTGGGCACGGCTAAGTGGAACGCAGCAGCTATCTTCGGCGAATACGAATGTCTTCGACTTTATGCGTATTGGTCGTGGATGTGAATATGAATGCCTTCAAATGCCAACTGGTATTGGAAAAATGCATTTATTTGTTTCTAAACACTTTCAATTTATCGACGTTATGAAGTTATATATTTTACAGCAGCAAGGTTTACTTCTTAGATGAATTTTGCGAAAGCAGATCTCAGATGGGCATAAGTACTTAAATCTCGAGTAAAACATTGACTCTATAAGAACATAAATACTTAACTCTTAGGGGAAGCTTTCATACTTCACGGACGTAAATACCTAAGTCTCGAATAAATCCTCGAGCTTCCAATTTCATTCTCAGGGAAATTTGGATTCTAATTGAAATATGGGCGTTTTTTTCTCACTATAAAACAAAAAATCATCGTCAGTTCTCGGGGCGCTCATTTGTATGATAGCTGTGTCATTGCTGAGCAGCTCAGTACATTTCACTGCAGATGCAGCATTTGCATAAGCCAAATAGCTAGAAAGGAGTTTCCCTAGAGCTAATCCCGATGCTGAGCAACTCTGAAATATGGAAATGGCACAATTTTATCCCGAACATAGGCTTCTATTTGAAAGTAAGTCTCTTCTCCCCTCCCACCCTCCCTCCTTCTCGGCAACTCAAATATAAGTCTTCTTATACTGGTTATGGCGAAATTGCTTCGCTTTTTGTCTCCAAACTCATTAGCATGGAAATATTCAGGTGATATGAGCCCAGTGTTTCGATGAGTGCGACAAAATAGACACAACTTTTTTCAAATCGGAAATGGCCATATACCTCACTCTCTTCGATGGCAATTGAAGCACCTACACTGACAATTCATTCCTCGATTGATTCGAGCATTGTCTGAATCACTGGTCGAACTATATATACCACATTTCTATTTTAAGTGATCTTTATGTTCCCATTTCTTTTCGGTTAAACATTCGCAATAATATTCACTGAAATCATTGGAAATATTTACGTTTCTCATAAATTACAACGGAAATTTTCTTCTAAATCTTATATCCTATAGGTGTCATGGAAATTTTATTAAAATAAACAAATAAAACAATCTCACTCACTTCCAGGTGATGCACATATTGAGTGTGCACTACCATCTTTCGTCAACGAAAGCAGAACATTAAACATCGTGGCTGAAATTTAAAAAAAACGTATAATAGTGATGGCTCTATACAATAAAACATTCTATCATCATCAGAAAGAGCTAAATACGACATAAAATAAACGCAAAATAAAAAAACTCTCTGAATACTCACCAGCTATGATACTACATTAGGAATCGCTCGAGGTTTGAAGCTTTTTCATCATCTCAACGAAAGAAGATGAAGTGAAATACAGTAGTAATTCAGTAGTAATTCATCATTTTGGTATAATTTATGTCGATCATCCAGTAATTAATTTAGTAATAGATCTATTTATCATTGAATTTCCGATATTAATATCCGATAGATATGAGTCGATAATTGATGGGCAATAGTATACGAGAAAAAATGCATTCGATAGCATCCGAATAGCTGATGATAAATAGTAGTTATGTAAAAACTTGAGAGTATTATTTTGCTACTAAATTGCAACTTCCGATGCTAAAAAAATGCAAATTATATAAAAGTTTGATGCATTCTGAAACAACAGTAACAAAGAAAAAGCAATTTGTGAATATATAGCGGCATCTGGCAGTAACAATGGTCAACTATCGAGGGCGAACAAATTTGATGAGAAATTTTTTTCCAAATAAAGCCATTGAGGTGTTTTCTTGAAAGGAGAAACGCTGAGGTATTTTTGCTAAAGACTGCTCTATGAAAGTGCAACCTATTTTCAACTTTGCCAAGCTCAGTGTTTCCGCCTTTGCTTCATATGGAAAGCTGATCCGATAAAGCCACTTCACAACAACATATTATGTGATTGAGCGGCTGCTGTACTGCGAGCAAAAATAGCTATGTAGGGCCCTCGACTTGTTAGAGAGGAAGGCGCAAATCGCAGTATAGATAGGGTTCGTGTAGAAGTATTGTATTAACTATACGTTTATTCATTTATTTACTCATTTATTTATTCATATTCATATTCGTATATATAAATTTATTTATATATAGTTGGTATATATTCTTATGGTTGTCCTTTTTTCTTCAATTGCCATATCGTAAAGCACTGCTTTTTCTTTCAAAGGAAGCGGAAATAGGGGCTGTAGGAAATGATAAGATTTCCCCTCTCTTCGAAGATCAGTCGATTCCTTCAAATCGGATAACCTGCTAACTTCTTATGGAATAGTACGATATATTTCACTCGTTCTATATATCTCAAGCAATCCCATCAATGGTGCAAATCTTGAATTAAACATTCATTTTCATGACCATCTGCAAGCTCCAATTTTAAAAATTTATACGAAGTTGAAGGGCAATTCAAAATCACCTTTTCTTATATATTTCATTATTTGCGACAAATCATACAGAATGAAGTTCTGATCACCGATTGATTAGCTCAAATATCGCTTCAAATAATCTCGGCCATTCGTTCGTTTATTTTTTTTTGACTTAGTGACTGATAAGCATATTCCGTTCGATTAGAAAATGATGTTAACTTCCAGGTATACGCAGGTATCTGTCATACTTTTCGTGTTGGATCGACCGTCGCAAAATCTAACATAAAAAGGCCTATGATATAGATCACGCCTGTCAACTTTTGTATCTTTAACGGCAACATTCCGAAAAGCAGGCTCAAATGAAGAGAGAGACAAGCACACAAGCGCAAAGATAACAGCCGAGGTTCTCAATCAGATATCTGCAAGAACGTTTTGAAAAAGAGAAGCTGAGCTTACGAGTTATTTAATTAGCAAATTCAAGCTTGGCGTCGAGGAACTGACTTTAGATGATGCGAATACTAAACGATGCTGTCGACGTTTAAACCATAATTTCGATTCCTATTAAAGATCTTGGGGTTCGGTAGCTCAGCGGTAGAGCCTTCGCCTGTTAAGTGAACAGACACAGGCTCGACTCTCGGCTGATTTCCCAACGGATCGCCAGAAGGCTGAACACCATGCGTTCCAAAATTCTGGTCATAACATCCATGTGGGGGCATTGATGTCAGCTACATCGATAAGGGAATCCGATGATATTACAGATGCCTTTGTATCCTTTGTATCCTTTGTATTACAAGCTTTCAATTGCTCTATACTCGATATCGTTTCTTAGACGATTGAATTGAGGCGAGCGATTTGCAATACCAAAAATGCTTTCTACGAATCAATGAAAGCATCTTTCATTTCAGAGGTGAACAAAATAATGTTTCCTTGCAAATGGGATTTCTGATGAATAATGGAGGAAATATTTTTATTGCTCAAATTTAAATCACCACTATGATTGTTCCAATTTTCACGTTGATGAAGAGGCACACCTATAAATAAGCGCAAATATGCGCAACCACAGTGGGACAAAGNCGTGGGATTGTCTATGACGAGACTCGATAATCTTTTCAACTCTCTCACACTTTTTTGACATGTATTTTCCTTATCATACTTGAGTATTCATCCAAGGCGTATTTATATGCACCAATCATGATAGGTAAGAGGCCGATGATTAGAGCTGAATTAAATGGCGGTAAGGGCTCATAAAAGAGGTGCAGAAAGTGAAGAAAATTATGGAATATCATATATATATATGTCACGCAACTTTGATGTGATGTTTCTTTCTTCTTTTTTTTTCTTCAAATCAGCGCTCAATTTTCTTCGAGGAAATCAGCACAGCAGGTGCATTTAGTTCGTTATTGAAATTCAAAAACGTTGCAAATATGCCGATCGAAAATGTTCGTAAGCATACTGCTGAAATGCAATTATTTGCTCTAAGTGGAGCTCAAATTATGTAAAGCTTTCTTAAAGTATGTGAAGTTTCCTTTTTGGCTAAAGGTATTGCCTCGTCGCTTTCGTAGAGAAAACATTCGCTTCGTCGACGCCCGACGATGTTCTCCACTAGTCGTAGTGCACAAGTTGAACGAAGTATGTCTCATTTTTCATTTCATTTGCTAAATCATTGCACTTTGAGTGTAGTTGAGTGTGTTTGAAAACGGATGAAAGCTTTCCTTTCGCCGATAGCCTCTGATTCCGATATGGTCGGGTCTCGTAGACGTTTTTGTTGATCGATGAAGATGCTGCGAGTGCATTCGCCGCCTTTAAGTAGTTATTTTAGTTCAACATTTCTACTGAGTATATGGAATATAGTGCCCATATTAAACATATTTTACGAACTGTCCGACTAGAACTGATAATATTTTCGACGATATAAAATGTCTGAGTTATTATTGTTTATGTCTTGCCAGTTGCTTTTTGTAAGATAGATGCATCACTTATGATGACCACTTGTTTGTTTATGAATCGTATATATATATATATATATATATATATATATATATATATATATATATACGATTCATAAACAAACAAGTGGTCATCATAAGTGATGCATCTATCTTACAAAAAGCAACTGGCAAGACATAAACAATAATAACTCAGACATTTTATATCGTCGAAAATATTATCAGTTCTAGTCGGACAGTTCGTAAAATATGTTTAATATGGGCACTATATTCCATATACTCAGTAGAAATGTTGAACTAAAATAACTACTTAAAGGCGGCGAATGCACTCGCAGCATCTTCATCGATCAACAAAAACGTCTACGAGACCCGACCATATCGGAATCAGAGGCTATCGGCGAAAGGAAAGCTTTCATCCGTTTTCAAACACACTCAACTACACTCAAAGTGCAATGATTTAGCAAATGAAATGAAAAATGAGACATACTTCGTTCAACTTGTGCACTACGACTAGTGGAGAACATCGTCGGGCGTCGACGAAGCGAATGTTTTCTCTACGAAAGCGACGAGGCAATACCTTTAGCCAAAAAGGAAACTTCACATACTTTAAGAAAGCTTTACATAATTTGAGCTCCACTTAGAGCAAATAATTGCATTTCAGCAGTATGCTTACGAACATTTTCGATCGGCATATTTGCAACGTTTTTGAATTTCAATAACGAACTAAATGCACCTGCTGTGCTGATTTCCTCGAAGAAAATTGAGCGCTGATTTGAAGAAAAAAAAAGAAGAAAGAAACATCACATCAAAGTTGCGTGACATATATATATATGATATTCCATAATTTTCTTCACTTTCTGCACCTCTTTTATGAGCCCTTACCGCCATTTAATTCAGCTCTAATCATCGGCCTCTTACCTATCATGATTGGTGCATATAAATACGCCTTGGATGAATACTCAAGTATGATAAGGAAAATACATGTCAAAAAAGTGTGAGAGAGTTGAAAAGATTATCGAGTCTCGTCATAGACAATCCCACGGTGATTTTTTCTTAAATTTAATTTCTTCAATTGAAACACTAAGAAATTCTCTCGATAGGGTCACAACGAAGAGTATTCGCCTATCATCAGTTCGATTCCGATCGTTCGATTTCTCAGCGAGTTTGAGGATGCTGAAAAGTGGTGTAAACCTTCTGGGCCAGTTTTGTTCATATATGCATAACGAAAGTGAGATTTTATATGAAAAGCCTCAGCGGATTACATGCCTAAGGAAAAACATATGGAAATTATGTTAACACACTTCAAACACTAATGCAACGAGTTGCTTTGATAACGAGGCTTTGGGACAAGTATAACACATCGTTGATCTAACCTAACATATTCTGCTCCATTTCCAATAAATATGTTCATAGCCATGAATATATTTATTGGAAATCGAGCAGAATATGTTCATGGCTATGAACATATGAAAAATCTCCGCTATATATTAGCATAAAATTCTGTAATTGTGGCATCCCGACTTTTCTCATGGAGTTTCGATTCAATAGGCGGCATCAATTACTACGCTGAATTGAATTACTAAGTGAGCTCTTGTCAATCTTCTCTTAGCACTTTTCATGACCTATTACCTATAGCTTTCTCTTCTTCACTTTGCTGTTGCGATGTTTCGCTTCATATTTGCTTCGTATCGGAAACGCAAGGAGTTGCTCATGAATTTCCATTTTCGTCAACAGTTCGCAACAAATCGCATATGAAGAACGTAATGACTACAATAAAGCTTGTGTGATGATTGCTAATGTCATTTAAGCAATGTGAAAGGGCGCACCTATTTGTCGACATATTTAACGCAGCTTGAAATATGCAGCTGAAAGCATGTGATAATCAACACGTGTTGTTGGGTACCTCGAAAAAGTAGAAAATAGCGTGTTGACCAATTCTAGGCAATTATCAAATTCAAAAGTATATGAACGATAAGCTCTATACGCCCGTTTTCTGCCTTACTTCTCTCGTTTCGCGTTTTTAGTACCTGCAACTTTGGGTAGAGGTATCGAACAATATACCCTCATAGATGAGCTTATCGAAATATGCTGGGTTGCTGTGAGCGGTCATCATTCTCTCCGGCAAGATGTGCAGAATTTTCTCCACCTATAGCTATTATACGGTGGACAGTTGCGCCACTTTCAGTGAGTGGTGGCATGCAGCATGATGTGCAGATTTTTTTCTTTCACTTTGAAGAACTCATTCAAGTAAATAAGAACGAGGCTCATTCTTCGATCCATGCAATGTCCAGCAAATCTGCCTCAGGCAACTTCTTCAGTCCATGAACAAACTCTGTGCCACTTACGCATATATGAGCATTAGCACAACACCACCAGAATATGTAGTTGTAAGAAATGGTAAAGGTGGACAGTTGCGCCATTTTTGGTGAGGTACAAAGTAAAAGAAGATGCCAACCAAGCTGCTATCGCGAATTCTAAGCTTTCAAAGGCGATACAGCGATTACTTATGTTATTCGACAGCAATTTAAGCAATTCAGACATGGTTGCATTTATGAGAAGCTTCCGAGATTGAAAAGCGTGAAGGCAAATGAGTGTCGAGTGAACCTTGCGACAGAATGTTATTCCGAGTAGCATATACGCTACTCGAGCCTAATCTACGATTTCGTTGATATGCCAGTGCTCACCTCAATCATATCTTATGGCTTTCTTTTCTCCCAATTGTGCGTATAATTCGGCCGTATTCAAGCCAGCCATAGCTCATCTCTGTCGCAAAAGTGCCAACCATATCGTGAGCGTAGAAAGTGCAAGATTGCTATTTGGCTAACCGGAGCAAAATATTAGATTCGATATGGCGACATAAAGTGGTTGGATCTCACGACCTAAGGCTCTGAAGCAATTTTAAGCCGCGATTTCCTTCATAACGTTAAACAAGATTTTATGAATGAATGTGGGCGTGAGAAACTTAAGAAAACTTTTCTGAAATTGTGG
>JAARMF010000738.1:51316-65220 GCA_022844705.1 Toxascaris leonina | reverse complement strand
TAGTAGTAAATTATCATTGAAATAAGGTGACTAGAATAATAAAGATTAGATGCTTAGTTGGGCAAATAGCTCCACACTATATATATATATATATATATATATATATATATATATATATATATATATATATCTTCGATGCAGATTAGCAATGCCTTTTTAGTGCAAATAATATTCGAATGAACTAGCGATGGATGCGATGGATGGGTTATCTTTGTGCACGCTATCGTTTGCTGGTTGTTAGCGTCATTCGATGCCCTTCTCTATACCTGCTGAGAGAACCCATTTATTACTGCACACTTCCGAAGATGTCAGACGTTCGCTAACATCGGTTGTAAGCATTTTCGAGACAAGCATCTTCGCCACTGAAATTTTATATTACTGCAGGCAAAAAAAAAACCACGGTGAAATATGCGAAAATAGTTTTCTTCGTTCTTTTAAATGCTACCTGTCAGACTGGTTATGCAATCATCATTGGTGCTTACGAGCGTGTTTTCAGTATTTCTCATTTTTAGGACGAAATTTCAAAAAATACTTCACATCTGTTTTCCACACACTTCCGGGAATAACATCACCACTGTAATTAAGCTTGTTTTTGGGACCAATAAGTTATATTACTTGGATTTGAAGCCCAAGTCCCATATTTTGCATGCTTTGGGGTAACAGTTCTCCAAAGAAGGTGTTTCTGTCAAAATGCGGATCTTTCAGCTTTTGCTACTTTGAAAGGGAGGGGATCTTATTCGCTTTGCAGTTTCTGTTGGAGCAAATACGATAAAACCTTAGTTTGGAGATGTCACATCTTTAAATTGTCTTGTCAGGTAAACAGGAAAGGGCAGTCAAAATTATTACTCTGCGATATATGAGCCCATGCAGGATAGTCGAATGAGAGTCGTCCTCTGAGAATTGTACGGAAGAGACGTCGTCGATCAGCGGATCGAAATGGTGCATATCCAACAAGCATTATATGCAAGATCACACCCAGCGACCACACATCAACCGAAACTCCATAGCCTTAAATTCTATTGTCGTTCTAAAATCCGTATCAAAACAGCACACTTAACTGTGAATAAATGAGGGAACTGACAACATTAATATCGAATACAGCTGTACTCCTCTAAACTACATTCATTGTTCTCCGTATGTCTTACAAACCCAGCGAGAAATGCAACACTTTCTCAAAGAGCTCATATTGTATTGCTTGCTTGTACAGCCGTATGATCAAATCTGAAAGGTTGGAAGTGATACGGTTATAGAATTTCACTGAAACGAAGTTCAATTCTCAGCAAACGACTGACACTTCATTCGTTTATAAGAAAGAGTTGAACGATCGCTCATGCCAACATGTTTCGTTTTCGAAATACATCGAGAAGAAGCAATTTATCACTGCGAACACGATTCACATGCAGAAAACGAGCAGCACTGAGCTCTCACTCAGAAATCTGAATATGTTTACAGCATTTAACAGTTGTCCAAATGTGAAGATATATACTGTCACTTGTTGCTCCGCAGTGTTCCTTCGGACAAAGTTTTACGGTTATTTGTAAAGGTATTGCAGAATTTGACGCGCTACCTGGATCCGATTAAAAAAATTCACCTTCCTCAGCAAGAATCTCTGGCGCCACATATGTGGGAGTACCACAGACACGATACAGTGGTCCAAGTACAGTACAAGCGAGGCCGAAGTCGGCTAGTTTTACTGATCGGTTACCACTTAGAAGTAGATTTTCAGGCTTGACGTCTCGATGTACGATCCTTCGCTTATGGAGATAAGAAAGCGCATCAGCAACCAAAAAATAATATTTATCGATAAACATTTGTGGAGTGAAAACTGTAAAAAGTGTCCGAACTATACTTGGATTTACTCAAATGAAGACAAAATCAAAATTGAGTTCAACAATCGACTTTTCGGTTGTTCGAAAGTGTCGAAAAGAATAAAAAATAGGTCAAATAGAACTGAAAAAGGAGTATAAAATTAATGGAGTGGAAGGAACAGAAAAGAATATAACGAAATTGCATTGCGGATTTTTGGATTCGAGAGGATTCAGATTGTTTCTCAATGCTTCACTGATTTGTGAATTACCACTTTATTGGCAAAATATATCGACGCAATTGAATATTTTATGTCTCCTCATAAGAAGAACAATTTTCAGTTGTACAGAAATATTTGCCGACTTCCCAAAGCGATGCTCAACCAGCCCCTAACTATTGGTTTGAGTAACATCTCGAAAAGGAGGCAGCAGAAATATTGATAAGAATCTCATTTCAGAAATTAAGACATTTCCGCTCATAACAATGACCACCAGTGAAAAAAATCACCAGCTTTCAAATAGCTATTGATAGCTACTTGAAGTTATTTAGCTGTTTCACGGTTATTGACTGGCTAACTAAATCGGGTTCAGCCAGCACAGACTGGCTTAACTCGGAAAACTAAAGTCGGGTCGAGCTGGTGAAATTTGATCCTCAGCGACATAGCAGGTTGCGCACAGAAAGGCTTTATAGGATGAATGTAGCATAAGCTGCAAGTAAGCAAACGTCATATAAAATCTCGGCGATCATGGATAACAACTTTGAAAGTACGCAATTCAATAACCCGACTGCTTTCAGAGAGTTTTAGAAGTGTACACCTCGACTTGTCTCACACAGTACCCTACAAAAGCAACTACAACTTACTGTATCAAATGGCAGCTGAATCAACAAACTCTTCACTAGGATATCTCAAAGTGCGCTCATTAATCGACACACAAACCTGTGCAATAATACGAGCTGCATCATTCTCTTGTAAATGTCCACTGGATTTGAGAGTCTCGAAGAGATCTCCGTTTGGCGCAAACTCAAATACAAGGATATATGCACTCGATGATTCGTACGCATCACGGAGGTGGCAAATGTTTTTGTGTTCGCAACACTTCAATATATACACCTCATTTTCCACAAAATACAATTGACCTCGCAACTGACGTTTGTTGATTTGCTGCAAATAATCGAGCATCGAGTAGTTTATCATAAAGTCGATCTACCGTACAGCTGGTGGTTTACTGTATTGGAATATAAATGGTTTACTTAGGAAGTGCGCGTGGTTCACTTTAGTGGAATATGAACGGTTTGTAGTGAGTGCTTGTGACCCGTTTTAACCAAACATGAATGGTTTCCTGTGGGCAAATGACTGTAGTGAAGTGTGATTGGTGTTTATTTGAATAGGATAATTGGTGGCATCAAAATGAGTAAGGTTAAGTTTTTTTAAGAAGAGAGCAAAATTACTTCCATGCTCATTTCAGATGTCATCTTTTATGATGGCATACGTCAGCTTTTTTGGATGTCCAATTTGATGGCTATCCTCCACATTACCCCTCTGGTGGTTGCAACAATAAGCGACAGTTAGTGGAAGAGCAAACTCACTTGACGATGCTCTAGAAGATTTTGTGGAGTGGGGACCTTACTTGAGTACTATGAGTATAAACACTCTCATTTACTGCGTAATTACTCTTGTTGAAGTGAATCACATATCAAAAATGAGATCTGTGATTGGTTCACAGCCATAACTGTTCAATCAAAATCACAAATTTCTGGTCAAGATCAAGTGCCGAAGTTTCTGTGGAGTTGATAGAAGAAAACCGCAGCACTCAACAGCATACCAAACACTTTATATTTCGATTATATTCTGTGACTTGATGAGATGCTTAAAATTAGCGTCGATTAAATATTACCGTAAATAGCGGCCAATCAGCAACGATACCATCGATGCACTAAATACACATATGTGACCAATCAAGGTTACCGATAAAATGCCGTCTTTTGAGCTGATGAGATTGCCATCAGAAGAAGGAAAACAGTGATAGCTGAATAAAAGGTTTCTTAGAGTTATTTCCGAAATGCCATAATGATTACCTTAATTGCGGATTTACTTTGATCGCATCTTCTAGTCGCTAAGAATACATGCGAGAAATTACCGTGCCCGATTACCTCTCCGATGTTATACCAGCGCTGAACATCCGATTGATGGTCCAATCTCTTAATGTAAGCGCATTCCTGTATAAAAGCGACGTTACCAGAGTACCACTAAACCACAATATGGCACTCCACTCTTTGAAGGCTTGTAGAAAAACTCAGCAATTTCAAAATCCCACTCATTATTGATATTAGACAAGAAATGCGGGTGGTTAGCTTATACGAAGAAACCAAATTCGATCATATGAACAATTTTCATCCGAAATGCAATACGTTTGCATTCTGTTTGGACAATTTCCACGAAACTCCTTCATTTTTATTCACCAATTTTTTAGACAATTCAAAAAACCAAATGAAGAGAATGATCACATTTCTGAAGTAGTGTTGATGCTTCAGTAATTCATCGGCCGATGTTCGACTTACTTTTTGCATATCTCGCATGAAAACGATCAACTATGCCTTTGTTTATCATTGCGTCGCATCACAACTTCGTATTAATGTGCACTAAACGGCAATTTCACAACCGGCGATGTGCTGGCAGAGGTGCATCTTAGCTCTTGTTATGTCGAACTGAGGCACAACAACTAATTAAATAAAGCCGTTCTAAAATCATTCTCTCAATGAATCTAACCAGTTGCTGATAATTTATCACTATCGTAAATCATGCCTAATAATTAGACTAGCAATGAGCACCATTTCAAGATCAGTGACGTTACTTTGTCTGGGGTGCACTTTTGCAGTCAACTGTGCTCTACCATAATGCCAGTTAACTCTTGAAGAGTGCAGTGCCGTATATCCGCATCCATAGTACAGTATATCTATTTTAACAAGCTTGCAAAGGTTGCAGTAGAGTCCTCTTATGAAGATGACATTCGAAAGTATAACAAATGTTGTTCAGCAGTCATATCTTTAAAATGGATCCAATGCATTATTACTCTTTTGGACGCACTGTTCACTTCATCATCGAGGAGATTCTTGATCAAAGTCAGCTCCAAAATCTGGAGAGTATAACACAGATTTTTCGCACATTTTTGGTCAGTGGAAAAAGATAGGGTCACATATAGAATTTCAGCAATAATGTTCTGACCGCAGTCACAACAATCCCGATCGTATTGTAAGTAATGCAGTCATCGAAGTAATTTTAGAACACTAAACCATTCCATGTTTAAAAAAAACAATTACAGCTTTGTATCGATGCAGTGAAAGTAGACAACTCGACGAATTTGAAGTAATATATTAACATGAAGTATGCAGAAATGGAGTTTATACCTTGACGATACCTTCAGAAGGGCAATCGGAAATTGGCCTGAATATTCGTCGTTGGCGCGATACAATTCTATTATTGTTGCGATCAAGCGAGCCTCCGTCTGAAAATAATCAAAATGTGCAGTCGAATCACTCAGTGCTCGCCGTCACTAAGCGCAGACTGTCTCTTTATTTAAATAGCCGTCGGCGATTCAAACCATCAAAAAATGATTGGTTGGATATGGCTAAAAAAACTTAAACATTTCGAAACTCGAATTTTCCTCCTCCGTTTGCATTTGTATAGGTTTCCGTTGTTGGTGAGAACATTCCCTATGGAAAGATGATTTGAATAACCTTCAAAGATCATTCAAATTATGTGCGAGTGGTCGATGCCTCGAAGAATGAACTCCGGGTCTGTTCGCATACCCGAAGAACGAAAGCTGGATCCTTCCGGTTACTTGAAACATGAAATTCGGTCCCCGGATACTATTGCTGCAGACGGAAAACAAGGTAGCCAAGAAATGAAGCATTTGGTTATTAGGAGTGCCTAGTGTAATTGTAAGCTAGACGAGAATGTATAAAAGATTATTTACTTTACTGCAACACTTGTGTTGATCGGTTGTTTAAATTACTCAGAAACGCTTTACAGCAGTACACTGATCATCGGGCTAGAGTACGCAGTGGGATATGATAATGTGTTGGGCACTTCGATAATGTTTATTAACATACAACTTTCACGAGAGCAAAGCTGTCAGTCTGTTCGTTGCCGTGAATGAATACGCCAACGGCTCATGGAATTCGGCAAATTCGCTAATTCTGTAGAAGCCTTTTCATAGTACCTTCGCAGACGCTAAAAAATGAAAGGACATTTATATGTATGTTGCACCGAAAGGTGACTTGCACTTCAATCCAGCGCAAAGTGCCACGAAAAGGTTGGAGGGCTCTTTTTTCGTCAATTTCTGGTGAAATATTGCATGTGCTTTGTGATTTCAAATGATTACACTTAATATAAACACACTAACTATTATTCTGCAATGCAAATTTAACTGCAAATGGCAATAATTTTTGCAGTGATTGTAATAAATAAATAAGACAATGAATGTTTAATGGTTTTTTGTCAGAATTGCTTCTTTATGAATTTCTTTACATCCTTGTGGAACATTGTGCGCTCGTGATATGTGGGCAAATGTTATGCAGTTTGCAATACTATGAAATACTTTAAACGATGGCATTTGCAATGGATTTAGTGCCCTCTGGATAGGAATTTATTAATTCCGACTCCGACTCCGCTCAAGTTCATTTTCTTATTTATTTAGTATTATTTAAACTTGTTTATGGCATCTTTCTGATACATTTGCAATTCTACGGTTGTAGTTTTATCGTGATTACAGCTCAGTCTCTCCAAAGAGAATACATCGCAATTGCATCTTTCAAACCTGCATGGTTAGTGCCTATGATATCATGGTATAGGCGTAAGCCAATTAAATTTATTAGAAAATATTATAGCACATCAAGCAAATCCACATATTCATCATTATATGTGCCTTATGTATTTACAAGTCCACGTTTATATATGGACTTGTACAAATACCTCGTCCCTGAGGCCAGTAACCTGTTCCGAAACGGCGGACGCTTAGTCACTCGATACTCAAAAACTGCCGAAACAACTGCCGCAACCCACAAAGGCGACTTGCCATCAAGCATCTGACTGCACCAATACGATTTGAAGCTGCCTGTCAAGCATCACTGGGAAGATCCTGAATACTGGATGTTGCTCCCTAGATTTCATAGCTAAGGGGCATTTCGTTTTCTACTTAAACTAGTATGGCTTCAGTCAGCATCGGAGATGTGGAAACATTTTGAAACCATTCAGTCGGAAAGCTACAGGAGGTATCTTGGTTACCGGAAAAACCTATTCCAATTTATTTCATAGATTAGTATTTTCAGTAAAAACTATAGCAAGCATCTGCCTCATTGCCTCATTCATAATCATTCCGCATGAAATTAGTTCATCTTTAGGAGATGCACGAATAGCACAAGTCTTCCACAGTTTATATAGCAGCCGCAAGACAAATACTGTACTTGGTTTAGAGGCAATATATGTAAATATTCCCTTTGTAAGCTGCAAGTTGGGCTCATAACCAGGCATGTGGCACTCATCTTCTCGTACAGTTGAACACAATATCAACTCGAAGACTGAGCGAAGTGTCTGCATTTCAGGAAGTAAAGGTCTTTAAAAGTCCCAAAAACATTGGAAATGGAAAAAATGAAGGGGCATGGTTTGGGCACACTACTAGCCCAGTTATCAACAACTAATCAAAAACGGTAATAACATCTTAGTGAATTGTTGATTGAAATCGCTCAATGCGCACGTCTGTGCATATTCCTATGTACCCGAGTACTTTCGCAACCAACGTAAAAATGCGAACATCAGCATTCTTGCAGTGAAGGCTTTATCTCATGCACGGACATAATGGCTTATTTCACAAATATTTCAGCGAAGCTTGATATATGGCATTATACTTGTGATTAAACCGTGAAAGAAGCAGCAAAAAGAGAAAAAAACGCTGCCTCATTTCATCGCAAAATGTGCAAATTTATAGTAATCATTGTTTGCACATCCTATTATCGAGTACTGAGGTTGTTGATTTGCCATTTCTCAATTCCATATTTGCTCCTTCCTTAAGTAATATTTTCACTTGAATCCGATTTTTTAGAACATTTCCACATGATATGAGCGCTACTGAACAATTGCAGAATTTCGTTATTACCTAATTGAAACTAGTTTGATATATTCGAATGGCAATGATAATACGAGCATTGTACATTTTTCGCAATTTCACAAAATTAATTCCTACTAGAGTATATCTTTGTTCTTTATCAATTGAATTATTGGTACTTTTTCAATGAAGGCGATGTCTATCTGCAAAATGCCATTGAAATGTATTGAACTGAGCGACATTATCTTGTGTCACCTCATCAGTGTCAACTGCTAATATGCGTACCTCGAGTTGCTGTCGACTTTCTAGGATTCAGCGATGAGGTGCGGCGTGAATGTCGAATGTGCATATTAGGAGAAGCCATATGCGATCGAATCCATACGAATTTAGAATCTCATCGCTATTTATTCGAACAACCGATAGAAGCTATAACGGTTGGTCTCCATGCAAGCATGCAAGCATGCAAGCAAATAACCGGCTATTGGCACTGTTGCAGCCTAGTTAGTCATCGAACCTAGCACCACCACTCGTTTTTAGTGCGTTAAGGACTGCAACGGACATATGGACATCACTTTTCTACGTCTCTTTGACCGATATATGATTTCCGATTCGAACGTCGGTTACCATAACAACGCATTTAACGAATGCGCACTCACCACCTATGCGAAAACGTGCTATACTTCGACGTCTAAGATTCAAATTTGTTATTTTAGAGTGTTCTCATCAGACGCTGCATTTA
Source organism: Toxascaris leonina (assembly GCA_022844705.1). Lineage (NCBI taxonomy): Eukaryota > Metazoa > Nematoda > Chromadorea > Rhabditida > Ascarididae > Toxascaris > Toxascaris leonina. Next base: position 56,574 of record JAARMF010000738.1, on the reverse strand, counting down.
TTGTAAGTAATCGAAGCGATATGCTCATTTTGCTTGAAGCCGCCGTAAAAAATAGTTTGTATCATCCGCTTGGTGATGACATGTTATTTTTTGTGGAATCAATTCATGTGCTACAAGAATTTATTACGAGGTGTTTCTTCAGAAGATGAAAGGCATTCTTCAGGTGCTGTCAATTCGGCAATGTTCAAGAGATTGTTGGTGAAAATCATCGGATGAATTGAGAAATATCAAACAAAAGTGTTAATTTAAAAATCGTTTAGATATTCATTTGTGCAATTTATTTTCCGTCATTCAAAGATTTCCAAAAACTCATTAAGACACTCTTAAACGCACAAAAAAATTAATAAAGACAAACGTTTCCACTGATACGATGAAATATATTATACAAACATTGCAGATTAGCACAAATCGCCATCTCATCGCCATTTTTCTCTCTCAAACTCATTGAGGAATTGCATTGTTCAGATCGATCCTCTAAGCAATTTGAATTTATTTCTCATTTTTCAAATTCCATCCACAACTACTAACCGAATATTGCACTAAGAAAAGTGTTTGTTACAATTTAGATTCGCCTTTCAGAACATAGATCGTCCACTCAATATTGAGTGTAGTGGTTAATAGTACACATGCCTTCCGATTGTTAGTATTAAAAAGAATCTAAGCATTGTCGAATGAGCGTAGCCGAATATTCATAACTTCGAAAGCGCAACACATCTATAGATAAAGCTCACAGGATTGCCACATAAAAATGAGAGACATCTCTTTGTTGATGCTCGATTCCATGCGATCGCAAAGCTTTTCTTTGCTAATATCCCATACGTAGATTCTGCTCTGCCGCTAGAGTTGTTAGCATTCTAAGAAGCAATAAGATTTATAGAAATTTTTGATTCGACTGTTTGAATGCACCTCAACAATGCATATTTGATGAACAATTCGCACAAGCGATAGGCATCATATGAAATGGCGTTCAGCTGGCGTATGTCATTGTTTCCGGATATTTGCATGGCCAGTTTAACGTGATGATGGCTCATAATTTCACAGCCTGCTTAGCAAGCTTAGTCATTCGTGATCAAGGTGTGAGGAGTGATATTCAGTCGAGGAGTACTCTCGTTCCCTTCACTCTTCCAGCCTTCCCATCCCTCTCCTAGTCTCTCGTCTTCTCGTCTCGAATTCCCATGCACCTACTGAAATGGCAAGAATAGAAACGACAGAAACATTATCGGAAGATTGCTAAACATTCTTTGGTGGCGTTATAAAACGCTCACATATTATATTTCACTGTTAAATTTCCCATCATTATGTTCCACTGGAAATAACTTGAGAAATATAAAGCCTCTGAGAACAACTGAATCTATAAAGAGCTAAACGTGATCTATAATCTCGTAGGAACTCAGATCTACTATAACGCTATAGCCGAAAAGGGGAAAAGGTAGGCAGAGAGAGAGGAAACAGAGGAAGAGAGTGATCGTGTAGTGTATGATAATTGAAGCGGATTTTTGCATTATTGTGCTTCGTTTCATTCTGAGTGTTTTAAGCGATAACATTGCTCATAGGATGGTTGAGAGTCAGGATACGGTGGCCATTTGGATGGTCCCTTTACAGGACAAAGTGCACAAAATTGAATTCGAGCACGGCACAACAACCGGCAAGAGGGTTATTCGCGTCGATGGACAGGTCTGCTTACCCAAAACTTTTTGAAAATAATTCCAAGTTAGAAGAAAATACTATGCAATATCCATCACAATAACTGACGATTTAAGAGAATTCGATTAAAAGAAGCGCATAATTTCCCGATACTTTCAGAGCGAACAAGTAATCAAGTGGTGGTTAACACTGATAATGGCTGNGCGCATAATTTTCCGATGCTTTCAGAGCGAACAACTAATCAAGTGGTAGTTAACACTGATAATGGCTTATAATCAGAATTTTACGATATGTGACACAATGGAAGACACTATAGTTGACTAGGAAGTTGGAGAAGAATGGAGCGGCAATCTTTCATGTTGAAGTAACTTGCTGTGCTTTCATTTCTAAAAAACGTAAGTATTCGGTCTTCGTGGAAGGAGGAAAAATCAGTGCCATTTGAAGGTAATGTCCTGTTGTTGGAAAACTTTCGTAAGTAGTGCTGGTCCTACATGATGTGCCGCACAAATTAATCATTGAGATTAGATTTGAAACAAAAGGATAAATTCTATGAGTATAATCAATACCATATTTGCAGGAAGTACTTCGAAAGGATTGGATGTTCAAATTGGTTGGCAAAGAGACATTCACAATCGGCAAAATGAAATGTGTTATCAGCGTTGAGGCGCTTGGCACATTCGCCTATGAATACAGTCTGGAGGTGAACGGAAAGACGTATGAGAAATTTCGTGAAGAGCAAAGTAAACTGCTACAAACGTGGAATGTGAACATCAGTGGAGAGGATACTCGCATCTGCCTTGGTTCGTCGCTTTTTGTCTGAACGATTGTCGTAGAAAAACAGCAACATTCGGCACTCTCGCAACAAAGAAATTCGACTCCTGTATATTTTTATTTCAAATTGCATAGTGTTTATTGGAAGCAGAATGGGAGACTGTTAATTCATTACAGAAGACATCATAGGATAGGGGATGTGTACTGCACAAATGATAGCGATGGATCATATGCGTGTTAATACCCTCAGAAAGAGCAAAAGAATTTAAAATGAAAATCTTTTTCACAGCGGAAACGAAATTTTCAGAGATTATGATTTGTGAATATAATTTCAGAGTAGTTTATTTGAAATAAAGCATCTGTAAGGGGTTCTATTTCCTTAATTTGAGCCGTTCGAATATGAAACATTTTTAGTGGTATCCGTTCCCCCCTTGTTTTCTAAACTTGGATTATTGTTTCCACAGGTTCTCTTCACACCGTATGCGAATTATGAGACGGGTTTCTCCTCTATCATTTGTTGCGTGATATATGAAAAAAAGAAGAGGTTTATACATCGACCCTACAAGAAATTCCCCTCCCCTCCCTCCACCGGTAACTCAAAATGCACCAACTTATACTGCCACAATAGAGATATTAGTAACATGATTTCTTTTCCAATATGAAGACTCTATTCAGAACCGCTCGACACTGCCCAAGTTTATTCGATCATCCCCACCGATGACTTGCATCGGCATCGAGATTGGCTTTTCCTATAGAAGCGAGGAACGAGTTTTCCCAACTGGGTGTAGCACCATTCAGTGACATGAGGTTATTGTCAGTAGAGAGCAAGGATGGGTTATGATTTTGTTTATGCATTGTTGGTGACACACGTGCGCTGGACCACCGTCCCCCAGTAGCCCTCTATCACTTAATCATTCTGTTCAAACAGAGTTCGATCGCCATCTCCGATCACTCTTGTTTCATAGATATTTCCACATTCCAACTTCCTTCGAAGCTGCTACTGGTCATGGTTCGAAACCTGAGGTAACCATCTCTAGAACCTTTACCGCAGCTCCGAAAATGATTAGAAGTTTGGAATATTGACGAGAATGGTTAGAAGAATTGGATAAGAAAGTAAAGAAGTACAGAAGATTAGACACCTAAATAATGAATAATAATCAAACAAGAAAATGCGCTTTTCAGAAAAAGGAACGATGGATATATGGGTGAACGGTCAAAAAATGGATACTGCTGTAAGTATTCGCTTATGGATTTCTTATCATCCCTAACGTATTTTGCTTTTTTGTATTCGTCTCTTATTTTATTTCCGAGCTGGCAACGGTGGAGAGGTGGGGGAATGAGGGGAACGAGAGGGGTTGCAGAATCAGTCAGAATTTATCACTAAAATTGTGTCATTAAAAATACAGTTCATCGAGTTTACCTCATTAAAAACGTCGGAAATAATTGCGTAGTTTCGAATAGAATAATTCGCAATGAATTTTTAAAACATATTTGTCCCCAATGATTATTCAACTAATCAATGATGAATTCAATAACTTCGCTGGCTTCAACCTATTTCCACAGTGCTGAGCATAAAAAAATTGACGAAATTCCAAGTTTCTATCGCTTCTGAGAGGATTTCAAATAAGCCATGTGAGCTATATGATTAACGCGAATGTATATTTCACTCTAAAATCTTTACTAGCGTCATCATTTAGCGATCGGGGAATGAGATTTTTGTTCATTTCTTGGGAGGAAATTCAATAAGGATGGACAACTCTCACCGTGTTGAGTTATGAGTGACAAAGATAAGCAGCATTAGACACCGTTTGACGAAATATGTTCGTTGTTGATGAAATATGAAATGTTTGCAAAAGTGTTTTTTGCACTGCTAATAAAAGAGTGCAAAGCATTCATTTNNNTTTTTGGAGTTTAATACGTTCCTAACAAATATTCCAAAAGAACAGCACTGCATTCATATTCAAGCGAGTGCATCGATCATGCAAATCTTACATAAAAAATACATTTCCTTGATCTGATCGATGTGGTCAAATGACTGAAAATTTTTGGACACATATAACTACCGGTAACTCCATCTGAAGTAAAAGAGATCAGCTTGAAAGTTGGTACAGGACACCATTCTATGCTTGCACGATAGCGGATCAGTGGACGAACTCAGCATCTATTAAATGTAATAGCTAAAGCTTCATCGACTCTGGAAGTGAAACTGCCTCACCAGACAAATGGAATTATATACACATCGACATAAGCACAGCATTGTCGTAGTGATGAGCTATATAAATGCAAATTTGCAAAAGCGCCATGAAGACTAAACTCTTTCCGACTCCTGCTGGTTCAAGATTGATTGAGAGGCTTCAAAACGTTGGTAGATGCTTGCTAATTGCTGAACGAAGTTGAATCTACTCAACACCACTTTCTTATTCATCGCACTTGTTCGCGGGTGAAGTAATGTCCCACCTCAGAAAACTGTTCCATCTTTTTCAATTCTCTGGAGATCATGATCGTTCGGAGAAGTGATCTATGCGTTATCAGGGCAGTATTATTGATTGATTGATTTTATTGATTTATTGGTGACATACAGTTCGGGTAATGAGAGGTGCAATCAGTCGTAAATGGAAATTTCAGGGTGAATTTGTGGAGGATGGTACAGAGACGCATTTTGAAATCGGCAGTAATGTGTGTTGCGTGAAAGCTTCGAGTAGTGGCAAGAAGAACGTCGGCGTTGTGCATCGTTTATTTGTGAATGGCATTGAAATGCCTCCGGCTACGCAATAATCCTGAAGGGTTTGTGGGCGTCCTCAACTATCGAATTCGACCGTCACTTCTACCTTCCCCCCCCCCCC